>PVIA01004238.1:0-144027 GCA_004024845.1 Tonatia bakeri
CTCAAAGACAGAGAACCAGGTTCAGCACTGGGGAAGTAAATCGGCAGGGAGAGGCTCCTACGCAGGGACCCTGCAGGGCCCGCTGGGGCTGCAGGCAGCCTAAGGCACCGTCCTGGGCTGGGTGGCCCTCAGAGACCACTGTTCACAGGACAAAGCAGGAGAGAGGAAAGCAGGGCCTTGAGAAGCCCCAGGGAGAGCACAGCACATCCACAGGAGCAAAGGGCATGAGCTCTACCCATTCGGAAGTTGGCCTATCAGGTATGCAGGGGACTCCTGAGTAGAAGATGATTTTTAGGAACATGCTAAGCAAATAAAGCAAAGTTCATATCAGAAAAAGAACCCATAGCAAAAAGCATTCAAGGGGCAAAGATGATGATTTTATCATGCCAGAAAAAAGTGAGGTCCAGCCAAATCAATCTGACTCTTAGGCACGGCTGGTTATCTGACATCAGGGTGAGCAAACACTGCAGGCTGACCCAGACAGAGATGGCAGAGACGTGGGAAATGGCACAGGGAAGCTCACATGCCTCTGAGCTGCCAACCAGGCCAACAGGACATAGGCACAAAGGTCTGGCAGCTGCTGCTGCTGCCACAGCCTATTTGTAAGGACATGTGAGACTCTACCCAATGACCAGGACGCACACAGCACACGTGTCCACCAAGCACCCCTTACCTGACTGGCCTCCTGGGATAAGGCTTCCAGCTGTCCTTCAAGTCTCATTTTTTCTTTAAGAACCTGCAACATCTCATCCTGAGTTTCAGCCACAGAACTTTCCATGGACACGCTAGAGGAAAAGGTACAGGTAGTCAGGCGGTGAGGATACGAGTGATCACAACCTTTATATCTGTCCACACTCTCCAAACCTCACACATCTCTGCCACTCTCCCCCAGTTGAAAATAAGTAAGGAAAACGATTCCAATGGAGAGCTGCCAGGAAACACCCCCACCACAGCCGGGCATGTTCAGTCCCCCTTGGCTAGAATCCCCATGTGGAGATGTGAGCCAAGGTGAGCTCCTGTGGCCTTTTCCAGGCAGGTCTACAGAAACGCTGGAAGAGAGAATGTTCTAGCATTGTAAACGATGGCTGAATAGTTCTAGTTCCATTTCTAAAAAGCAACGTGTGTGTCGATAAAATGTGAGGGACTGAGAAGTTAGGTGTTGCAGCCCCTGCCCCGGCGAGTGGGTCCTGCATGGTGCCCACCTGCTGCAGATGCTGTCTGTCCGGCTCCGTGTCTCCCCATTGACCTCCGGTCCCTGGTCTCGGTGCTCAGCTGCAGCGGCCTGAAGGACATCGGCAATGGATGGGAACTGGCCCAGGGAACTGGCAGCAATCTCCTGGCCGTTGACCACATAGGAGGCTTCACGCACGCCGGCACGGTTCACAGGAAGGCGGTGCACGCCCCGGGTGGAGACGCCGCTGCAGGAGGAGCTGTCGCTCTCGTTCCCGTCGGCCTCCGACGTGTTGTCTCCAGCCAGCGAGGAGTTCTCCAGGTCGTCGGCCTCAGGGCACAGGCTGACCTCAGACACCACTGACGTCATGCTGCTTCGGTTCTGCTTCAGGGAGCCCCTGGTGGAGTCTGTGGCCAGAACATTTCCACCCGAATTCCCAGCATTTGACTCTTCAGTTCTATAATCAGCCAGGGACCGAATTTTGCTTGATTTGGAGCTTTTTTTCTCCTTAGGATGTGCCAGGAGCCCTAAGCTGCCTACCTTCGGCCCCCGAGGCACGCTGGTGCGCAGGAAAGAATATTCCTTCGTCATAGCCACGGCGCTGGCCCTTGGTAAGGTTTCTGGGTTCAACATAAGTTCAGGATCAAGTGTGCTGAAAGGTCTCATTTTAGGTGCAGGCTGGCTGGACTGAGAAGGAAATAAAAGCACGAGTATGTCTGAACTCAGCAACAGCCTTCAAGCTGTGGTGCCCACAGAGAGGCTGCACAGACGACAGCACCCCTGCGTGTGAGCCGCCCCTGCCCTGCCCCAGCCCACTGTGCTCTGAGCCTCGCTGTCCCCGCGTCACATCCAGGGACCATCCAAGCACACTGTCAGTGACTGCGACCTGATTACAATTAAAAACAGCTATTACTAAGTCCTTCCTCATCACACCTCCTTTGCAATATTTTCCTGGCTGTTCTCCCATCTTTATACTTTTGGATAGACTTAAAATTCTTCTTCAAGTTATAAAAAGAAGTTCTACTAAATTAGAACTACCTTGTATCTGTAATTGCTTAGCAGATAACAAGTGGTTTCCCTCCAGTTATTCAAAACTGCTTGCAGAGGAAGTTACGGCGAGTTCATCCAAATTCTGGCCACCTGCACTGCCCTTTTAATGCGATGCTCAGACAGTTATCACTGTTCTTATAAACACGATCTTTTCCCACTAATATTATAATTGGTCTTGTTAGGGCAACTATTGGTTTTTAATACTTGTATTTTTCAAATTTCTGAACCCTATTTTAATAATTTTAATAATTTTATATTTTTATAAATTATAATTTTTGGCAGATTCTCTAAAGTTTTGCAAGGCACCACCAACATGTGCAAACAACACTCCATTCTCTGCTCGGAGGCGAGGACTGGCTGGCTGCTCCAGCGCAGAAAGCAGTGATACCCATGCGCTGGCTTTCTGTGCTCTCCGTATGGCAGATTCAAGGGTGGAATGCACTTGTTTTAAGGGAAGAAGAACCAGACAGGGTGGGAACCAAGGCCCTGCTGGAAAATCCCTGGAGCGGGAAACCAACGAGAAAATGGCCTTTCCAGAGGAGCACAGAGAGGTGAACCACAGATCCTAGCATGACATCTGACTGACCACACCTGCTACACAGACGCTCTCCATTAGCTTGTCCAAGAGCGGGACTCACTCGTTCCTGCTGCCGCTTCACCCTGTACTGTTTCAGCTGTTCCTCCAGCCGCTTCCGAGCCTGAAGTCGGACCTGCTCCTCCTTCTCCAGGGGCAGCGAAGCCTCTGCGGAGCCTGGGATGGGGAAATGGCCACTTGGAAACTCAAACAGCACCAGGCACGAAGGACAAGTCACAGCAGCAGCTGTGCTGGTTTGCAATTAATCACCAACGTGGTTTAGCCTCTAAACAGCTCACGCCATCTAGTTTGAAAGGCCTACTTCTGGAAGGAAAAAAACTGAGCCCTAGAGACTGGCCACGTGCCAGAAGGCACCCTGGCCATGCCTGGGGCCTGGGCTCCACACGGCATCCAGCAGGTACAACAGGACATGAGCAACTTGCCCCTAAGTAACAAAAGAACTGAACTCCAAGTTGGTGCTTGTGGGGAGCCCTTCACAAGCTCTAACTTGGACCTCTGAGGTGACAGAGGGACCAGAGGAGAACAGTCCTGATGGAATGACACCCAGTCCTGTGGGTGTGCCACACCAAGCATGCTTGCTTTATGCAGTTATATCTGGAGATAGGATTTGATCCACAGCTTACCTAAGTTCCCACAAAAATGACTCACGTTCTATGAGGTCAATAACAGAATTGAAAGTATCTACACCCAAACCTTTTCCTTTAGGTAATAAAGGTGAACAGTGAGTGCAACAGTACAAGCTGCAGGTTTCCATCACATACAGCAAACATGCACGCTGGGGGACATGCTGATGCGAGCAGGTAAATGGCCTAAATTCAAGCACTTCCTAAGCAATGCCACCTCATCGGCAGAGTCCCAGACAACAGGCAGCTGCTGTTTTAAATAACCCCTAACAAACACCTGAGCCCCAGAATTCCAAGAATGTCACTAGGAATTCACCAACGTCATTACTAATCGGTGCGTTTATCAGACCTCTAGTACTCTTCTCGAGGCTTGAGTGGTCTGAAAGGCAGTGGCTGCATGCAGAGCACCCGGACCTGCAGGTTCTGCAACAGAGACACAGCCTGAGAGTCAGGGTCATGAGTGGACACTCCCCAGGACGGGCAGCAAATCCCTGCTGCGTGGGCACCTCGCGCATGCCTGAGAGCAGGAACCAGACTTTTATGTGACGTCTCTTCGCTTAAATGTTGACAATGAGTTTACAGAAATTTTAAAACACACTATGGCCTTAAACAAAAATAATGCCTGTGAAGAAAAAGGCAAACAATCCTAAAGAAAAATGGGCAGAACATCTGAATAGACATTTCACAGAAAGGAACGACCAAACGGCCAACAGAGAACAAGGTGCTCAAACCCTCCTGCAGTCAGGGAAGAGCAAGTTTCAAGTGAAATGGTCGGTGCTGATGTGCCCACAGACCGGTGAAGACTGAGAAGGTGTCTGGTGTGGGAGGGCTGGGCGACAGTGTGCTCTCACGGGTCCTTAGTGGCAGTCACACGACCACACATGACAGAATAAATAAAAACACCCGTTGCTTTGGACCGAGAAGCTGTCTCTGGGGGGCAGCCCTAGAAGCTGCAGCAGTGATGCTGCAGGCGTGAGGACGAGACACGTGTGGCAGGAGACTTGCAGCCGTGTCCATGCAACAGTGAAGGGGTGAGAAAAACCTCCAATAGTGGGAGCAACACAATCCCATCGAAAAAAGCAGGGACCCCAAACCCAGCAGTGGACAAAGGTCTATGGGGGGTCAAGAGAACATGGCCGAGCAGGATGGGGAGCGGTACGAGCACCCCCCGCCCACCCCGGTGCGTGACATGACCCACGTGCACAAGTCTAGGTCTAGGTGTGAGAAAGTCAGTGTCAGACAACAGTCTGGAGGTTTCTTGGTTTGCAGGCCAGCGCTCAATCCACTGAACCACACTAGCCAGGGCTTGGTCTGGAGGTTTCTTGGGCTCACAGGCTGCCAGTTTGTGACTTGGCCATCCCTGAGTCCCTGGCATCAGCACAAAATCAATGGTGATAAACATAATTCACAAGAGAAAGCTTCCAAAGTGTTACTTTTGAGATGCATTTCCTACAGGCTGCTGCTCCCCATACCAGATGACAAAAGACACATACTGGCCCTTTAAATTCGGAACAGCAACACCAATATCAGACCACGAAGATGTGTGCTTTCTCTCTAAAATGGAGCCATCTGATAAACACACAGTCCACCATGCTGACAAAGCAAAATGCCTCTGAAGGTGGTGGCGGCTGGCACACGGGGGAGGGCAGGGAGGGGAGGCCGGGGATCGGATGCTTACACAGTTGCGTTTCTTGCATAGGAAGACTGAGTCTGAGAGACTGCAAAGCTTCTTTTCTAACACTGCCCTCAGCACTAGTCCCCTGAGACTTCGTTAGGTTGTCATGGAAATCAGCCACACCTGGAGGGGCATCAGGACCCACTGGGCTTGTGGGGGGACCGACAGCCCATGGCGAGCCTGGGAGCTGTGGCGCTGGCCCATTCTGACGGGCGTCCCCCTTGCCGGGCATGTCTAGGCTTCCTCCTTCATCCACAGCTCTGCTCGTCTCCGCGCTGGCACCTGGAAGAGAGGGCACGCTGGGCCATCAGGTCGTTCTGCAGACGTGCAGCTGAAACAGGATGAAAGAGAATCTGGAGATGTGAGCACAGGCAGACTCCACACCCTACATCGGTTCACGCCAGGAGGAGAGCAGGCCATGGTTCCCTGGCCATGGGCGGGAACACGGGACAGGCCACTCAGCCACTCAGAGCCCACCATCTCCATCTGTGGAATGCCTTCACCTTTGCATTTTGGATGAAGAATTTAGGATCGTTTCCTTTTTATTTAAACAAGACCAATGGGAAATCTTGTGAAAGTCTGTATTAATGAGACAGAAAAAGAAAACAAATGCTTAAAACATAGCTGACCGTGTTTCTAACAGGCGCCAGGAACCGCAGTGCTAATCAGAGCCAAAGCCTCACAGTCATTTTCACAGTCATTTCACAGTATAAATTCACCCTCCAAAACGAGAAATCTAAGGCAAAGAGGTGGATTACAGACACCTGTCAGGTGAGAGCCCAAGATTTACCCAATGGTGGCCCATCAAGCTCGGTTTCACCCACTAGCACGTCACACATACACTTGTTCGTACATTAGCTAAAAACTCTTTCCTTATCGAAAGGAAGAAAGGAAGAAAGGAAGAAAGACTTTTTACACTCCAGTGACTGTTAGTCTTCTCCCTGCCCCTCACACCGGGGGATGAGCTAGTCAGAGGCTGTAGAACCAGGGTGGTGTGTGGACGGACGGAGGGACCCGTAACACCCTCTTTTGCCCAAGTAAATTTAAAATGGGTTTCTATCACTTGAAATGTGAGTCCCAACTAACACAGCGACTTACTGTCATGCCTCTCTAAAAGGAAAAGCAGAATAAAAAACATGTGCCACAGACACAAAGCAGAACCAGGGGGCTGCCCTCAGCCCTGACACTGCGCTACTCCCACACAAACCACTCTGCAGCTCTGCTGTGTGTGTCGGGGGGTGGGGGGTGGGAGGGGAGTCCTGCATTTCAGATGTAAGACAACCAGGTTAATACCACTTTCTGATGAGTTTATAGGTCTGGGAGAGTCTCACAAACCTTACTGCTTATATAACAAAGTAATATTTGAGCATCACATTGCACTTTAAAAATATCTAAAAGTGAGACAGCCCAATAAACAGGACTTTGTTTCCAAACACGGGCCTAACTACGGATAAACAAGTAGCGACGATGATGATGCTTCCCGTGTGCCTGTGTGTGTTTCACGTGGGCACTTCCTCCAGCCCCAGAACGGCCTCGAGGGGCAGGCTCCACTCACCTTCTCCTCCCCCGGCAGGACAGTGAGCCCGAGGCAAACTACAAACCCTCTGCAGGGCTCCCTGCTCTCCGTGGTGGATCTAAGGGCTGCCCCTCATGTGCCCCGCTCTGGGATTCTCCGTCTCAGGCCCACGCTCTCACCGGCCTCACAGGGCACTTAAGCGCAGTAACCAACAAAACCATTTTAGGTGCTTGAACACCATTTTGAAGAACCAGGATGCAATTTCCACTGGTAAATTAGTACATACATACTTTTTTCAAGCACACACTACACTAAGTGTCCTGCCCAGGAAGGGGCATGTGGACTCAGTGAATTAACCCATCAGCTAACACACAGATGGATCACTGCCAGACCATTCTGGGTCCCAGTTAGTAAAATTCTGGCAGCCAACCAGTCAGAGAGGCAGGACACTAAGCTGGGACAGCGACGAGTGAGGAAGACCCACAGAAACTGTAGGGAAATAAGCCTTCACGGCTGCTCTGCTGGGGCAGAGAGCAGGGCAGTCCCTATTCTATCTAAAAACAGGCAGTTGATCTAAAGTTGGAGTTAACTACTCATCTGATTGCTACAAACACACTTTGAATGACAAGTTAATTGTCGTCTTAAGCACCACAGTCGGCCTCCAAGATGCAAGCCAACGCCCATCCTTGTTCGGAGACAAGCATGGGCAGCACACAGAGTGCCTGGGGACTTACGCTGTGCTCCGTCCCACTGGTCAGGAGGCGCCTGCGGGCCCAGGGGCTTCGGGAGAGCGTCAGGGAGGGCTGAGGTGCTACTGTGAGATCCATCCTCCAAGAGGCCACCCTGCACAGCCGACACTCCGTCCATGGTCAGGAAGACTCAGACTGGGTGACGCCCAGGGGCTGCACAGGAGCTGCGGGCAGGCACGATCTCTGCCATCACCGACAGTTGGGGTCCCCTGGGAAGGACGGCACTAGGGTTTCCATTTTCAAGACATTTAAAGTCTCATAAATGGCTTGAAATCAAATTGAGGAATATCATGATACCTGACAGAAGGGAAAACAGAAAGTATTATGAAACTTCCTTTCAGATTTGAACTAACAATCCCAAGATTACCATTTGCTTCTCCGTTTGCATCTGTGTAACAAACAAATGCAGACACCAGTGTGGCTGAGCAGGTGGGGCAAGGTTGCTCTGGAAAGCAAAAGGTCACCAGTTCGATTCCCAGTCAGGGCACAGGCCTGGGCTGTGGGTTCAGTCTCTCATTGATCATTGGAGTGCCTACCAGAGGCAACTGATCAGTGTTTCTCACATCAATTTTCCTTTCCCTCTTTCTCCATCCCTTCCCCTCTCTAAAAATTAATGAGTAAAATCTTTAAAAAAACCATTATGGTATCCTAGGTTTTAAGGATAAAGTGTTGAGCCAATCACCCCCAGGCCTGTTCCTGAAGGTGCTTATTGTCATTATTGGTGATGGCCAAAGACCGTCCTGCCAGGACAGAGAATCTCCCTCAATTGGCCCTGTAACTGTCACAGGTGGCCACCCGTGGGGGGGCGGGGGTTCAGGAACTGAGGAACTGAGTTTTTTATTTATTTAAACTACCATATTTTGCCACGTATAATGTGCACCGTTTTGCCAAATTTTTAAAGGAAAAATAAGGATGCATATTATACATGGGTAGTACTAATTCCATATCTAAATATTTTTAATTCTTTTATTTAGGCTTATGTGTTTAAAGTAGAATCCTAGAAAGCAATATCCATATGTAAAATAATATCCTGGAATGTGATCACTGATTTTGTTTCTAAATAAATAAAAAATTGAATTAAAAAATTAAAATGAAAAGTTCTTTTTCCTGAAAGTTTAGGCCAAAAACATAGGTGTGCATTATACACAGCAAAATATGGTACTTTGAGTGCAAACAGCCACCGGTGGCCAGGGACTTCTGTGAAAACACTCAGAGGGCTCCCCTTCTAGGAGACCTGGCACGAAGGTGCTGAGGACACTGTTCAGAACCAGCTGCAGGCACAAGGTCACTGGGCATTGCACTGGGGAAGCACAGGGGTCGAGGCCACTGTGGAGTGGGGGCAGAGAGAGCATCTTACAGGAGGTGACCAGTCCATCCTGTGTTTCCAGCAGCATCAGTACCCCTGAGCCCATCCTGCAATGCTAAGTTTAAGGGAGCAAAACTGCCCAGTTTGGCAACTGGTTTTGGCTCATGAACTTGCTGAGTAGGGTATTATCACCTTGTTTCCTAGTCAACAAATAAGGTGTTATTAGCTGTTACTCTTTCTATGGGAATATTGGCATTTAGTTCCTTTAAAATATTACCCTACGCACTGTTCTATGTTCCACGTGTTTCAGGATAAATTGTGCACTACTTCCTCTCCAGCTTACAAATCCCACTGATGCTGGGCTACAAGCCAGGCAGTGGTCCCCACCGGGGGGCTGACACAGGTGAGCCTGCTCTGCCAGGTGCAGTGCCTCTGAACACCTCTTCACCCAGTCGGTGAACAGGTATTCTCAGGGGTCGTATCACCTGCTGCACCCATGCAGTAAATGACTAGTAGTGGGAGTGTCCCTCTGGGCGAACCCAGGGTGTGGAGGGAGGGGGCTGACTCGAAGCTCCAAAAACCCACACATTCCTCCCTGCTGTCTGACACCCGCAGGCCAAAGACACTGTGGGTTAAGATCAGAGCCATTAACAATACAGGGTGTGGCAAACAAAGGTTTACGGTTGTAAGTACGCAAAACAGTTTATTCTTGTATTATTATTTATTTTTTAAAAGATTTCATTTGTTCCTTTTTAGAGAGTATAGAAGGGAAAGAGAGAGAGAGAGAGAGAGAGAGAGAGAGAGAGAGAGAGAGAGAGAGAGGGAGAGAAACAGTACTGTGCAGTTGCCTCTCACGTGTCCCCTTCTGGGGACCTGACCCACAATGCAGGCATGTGCCCTGACTGGGAATCAAACCAGCGACCATGTGGTTTGCAGGCCCACACTCAATCCACTGAGCTACACCAGCCAGGGCTTGTATTATTATTTATTAGTTACTGTATGATTCCCCATATAAACAGCTACAAGCCTACTTTTGCCCCACCATGTATAAAAGTTTGTATCTACTATTAAGCATAAAACTAGCACTGAAAGGATTTGTACTAGAAAGAACTGTTAATAGAAATGGTGCAAACACGAACTATACTCCACTGTAGCTCATCACAGGGCACTGGGCTCCAGACCGAAAGAGTCAGAGAAAGGAGGGGAGGTGCTGAGGCTGGAGAAAACTCGATCCTGTGCGCAGTGAGTTCTCAATCTCATTCTTGTGTCTTCAACAACCAGTAACCTCTTTCACCCCCAGACTTTCCAGATGGGGTGTGTGTGGGAAGACAAACAGGCCCTTGGAGGCTCCACTGAACTTGCAAGTCCTACAGACCCTCCCTGAAAATCACTGATTCCCATGGTCCCAGCTCCACAGAAAACCATTGTAATGGCCACCAAGCCTGCTCTGCAGCCCCAGTCCCAGGGACTCCCTGGGCTGGCTGCTGGTACACTGGTCAGGCCAGCATGAGATGCTACAGAGGAGAGCCAACAAAGCCAGGCAAGGCACACCAGCACAGGATAGCCAGGCTGTCCCCTTCATCGCAGGGACAGATGATGACAGACAATGTGTAAGAACCAGTATGGAATCCATATTCACAGCATGTGGCATACTGCATGTGCTGGCCATCCCCACAAGTTCCCTAACAAGAGAAAATGTTTGGATTTGCTTTGAAACATGGGTGAAGGTGTCCACATTACCGCCACGCTCCCCACAACACATGACGGGGTACCAATGAGAGCTCAGTGTTTTTCAGGCAGAAGTTGGTCTCTCTACTGTGGCATCCTTTACCCTAGACCGCCAAGCAAATCCCCAAATTCCTTCCATGTACCATCAGGTACTGCTCTGAAGTCTCTCTGGGGCCTCCGGTACAGCACCTGGCCCGGCCTACTCCCTTCTGCCACCGGGAAATCCCTTTGTGCACGTCACAGTACACCTGTGCATGTGCCCGTCTCCTCCATCACCCTGGGAGGTCCTTGGAAGCAGAAACCACCACCCCAAGTCTGCCCTGACATCCCTGCTTAAGAGTTGATGCCCAAGGCAGGCTGCTGACTTAAATCTTTAGCTCCACTGAGTTCCACCCCTCAGAGACCAAGCTAGTGGTTCCCCCGAAAAATGATTCAGTGTCTGCATCTGTGAAGATCAACACTGCCTTTCCGAATACAGAAAAACTCTAGTCCTACTAAAAACACACAGACAAATGTGCCAGCTCTCGCAGCCCGATGCCATCACATACTCCACTCTTTTAATTCCCTTTATTTGGATTTCTTGATAACAAGAAACCTTTTGATTCCCAAGTAGTTCTACTACCTAAGAATGTGAGGCCCTGAGACTGTGCCTCGTTGTGGTTCCCCATGAGGATGGCTTCTGGTCATGCGCAGCCCCTGCCCCTGCAGCTGGACAAGAGGCAGGACTCACCTTCCCGCCCACTTCCCTGCCCACTGCAGCCCGTCCGCCTGCCAGGGAGGAACTGGCAATCTCGGCCTGCCCTTGGCCTTGTTGGAGTTTTACTTGTCCTGAGTTTTAATCCATCGTTTATAGCCTCATGACCTCCGACTGCTGACCAAACCAGGACAAGGAAGAGGGTCAGGCACTAGGAAGCTGTTATTAGTAACGTGCACCCCATTCTGTAATTTTTTTAAAAATAAAGAGATCAGCCCTGGCTGGTGTAGCTCAGTGGATTGAGCGCGGGCTGAGAACCAGGCATCGCAGGTTCGATTCCCAGTCAGGGCACATGCCTAGGTTGCAGGCCATGTCCCCCAGCAACCCCACATTGATGTTTCTCTCTCTCCCTCTCCCTTCCCTCTCTAAAAATAAATAAATGAAATCTTAAAAAAAAATTAAAAAAAAATAAATAAAGAGATCAGTCTTATCACAGTGCCATTTTTGGCTACCTGCACTCTGTGTGTGTCCTAGAGGGAAGACACAGGGCAAAGCTCTCCCCCAGAACTACGCAGTGAATTCCTGACTCCAGGTTCAGTCCCGCCTGACGTCAAGGGACCTCACGTTGAGCAAGCGCTGTGTCAGGCACCTGTGTGACTCCCAGCTTCCCCCACATGGCAGACTACACGAATTCAGCATCTACACACATCCCACCTCGTCTCCGTTGCTCCTGTTGGCAATCAGAAACAACACAGCACGGCCAAAGATAAAACAGAGTTTTCTTAAGAAGATAATGTCTTCTGCTGAGGCCGCACTAGTGATTGAAGGCAAGCAGAGACCGGAACGCAGAGTGAACCCTGGGGAGCCTCCTGCACAGGCTCCAGCGAAGACATCTGGGCTTCAAACCCCAACCTGCCACTGCGGCTGTGAGGGCATGGACACACTGCTGGACCACCCTTGTCAGTAAGGTGAGAAAACAATGTAAATTTTTTGCCAGGATTAAATGCAATACAGCACAGGGTCTGTCCCATGCCCTCAAAAAATGGTTGCTATTATCATTAATGTTATTTCCTTTCAATTATTGCCTGTCAAAACTGATAGGCACAAGCCAACTGAATATATCCTCACTTTCTCACTTCAAGTGTACTGCTGTTTAAGGCAATGAGCCAAAAGAAAAAAAATCTAACTGATGTCAGATGATTTTTATTTCCTTTTCTCACTCTCCAAGGCAGACTATCACTGACAGCTCACTCCCATAAAAGGTCATGTTTGCAGTATTAAAGGGACAATTAAAAAAATTAAATAACCCATGAGCCAACTGTGTATCACTTACAATGTCCCAGTGGCTTTCAATCACAATGACAAAATCCAAGCCTCCCACCATAAACCAGGGAGCTGCACCCAACTGGCCCCTCCCTCCGCTACATCCTCGTTCCTGTCACTTTCCTTCTTTCTCATGACACCTTAGTCACTCGTCCTCACCTAAGAACACCAAACCGATTCCTCCCTCGGGGTCCTCACACTTGCGTTCCCTCTGCCAGAAACGCGCTTATTCCACAGCTTCCCACGGCCAGCTTCCCGTCATAGAGACGTTGGCTCCAAAGTCACCTCCCAGACCCTCCCTAGCACCAGACCCTACCCTCGGCAATCCCCTCACTGGCTGTCCCTGTCCCTCCATAACAATGTGAGCTCGGTGAGGGCAAGGTCCCGTGTCCCAGGACCTAAAACGAACGTGCCTAGCACGAGGCTGACACTCACGTGCATCAAGTCTGCGCTGTCCACCTCTCCATACTGGTATCAATGTCTGGCCCGAATCGCTCTGGAAAGTGCCACCTCCCCGGAGAAACAGCTCTAAGCACGGGAGGGCGGGGGCAGGAATCCGAGTGGAGGGAGAGGCAAAGGTCCACACAGATTCTTTCAACCCGGCCTCACACTAACCACGCCACACCATGTCACGCCTGTCCTACGGACTGCACGTCTGCAGATGGGCTCCGGCTCTGCCCGAGGTTCCTAAGCAGCTCCCAGAGCAGCTGGAGCACCTCTGCCACAAATCACGCCCCGTCACGCGCAAACAGAGTGTCGAGGGCTCAAAGGGAAGGACATTCACGAAGCCAGTTCCTCTGGCATCTGCACAGGCCGGCTTCCGGGCCCCGAGGCTACCACGGAGCAGAGCGGGGCTAACGCGAGGCGTCGCCGCCTTCAGAGGGAACGCGGCCTGCCCTCGGGGTCCGGCCAGGCCCTTCCGCCCCTTTCCCAGCCTCCGCCCCGACCCCACCGCGGATCCGGCGGTTACGCGCCCTTCCCGGCGAGTCGCTGCCAAAAAGCTTCCCTCGACCCTCACCCCAGATCTGAGGAACCGCGGAGGCAGCACTGACCAGTGGCTCCACCGGCGACGTGGCCGCGCCAGGGGCGGGGCGGGGTGGGGCGCATCGACAGCTACGGCCCCCCTAGGAAACACCCTGTGCTCGCTGCCTTCGTTCCGGAAGAAAGGATGACCTTTTCTTGCCAGGAGGTGCCCTCAGGCCGAGGATTCTCCGGCAGCAGGGCCAGCATCCAGGCCAATCACAACTGACTCGAAACAATTTCAGAAAATGAGTTGGTGGTTCTTCCCCGTGTAGAAATGCAGCTTCCTGGATAGGAAGACCACCTCAATAGAGCCGGACAACTGAGCTTCCGGCGGAACTGGCGTGTCCAGGACTCCGACCCCGCCCCGCCCCGCCCCATACATCAGGCTGTGGGCGTGGCCACCCTCCCTGCCTCTAGGCCCATTGGGGGCGCAGTTAGGAGGTGCGGGGGCGGGACATCGAGCCCTTTCATACCCGAAACCTTCCAGCGCGCTAAAGCAAAAGTGACTGAGGCTTTGGAGCCACAGCAACATTTTTACCTTAAAAAAAAAAAAAAAAGTTGTTGGGCCCTGGCTGGTGTGGCTCAATGGAATGAGCACCGGCCTGCAAACGAAAGGCTCGCCGCTGGGATTCCCAATCAGGGCACAAGCCTGGGTTGGCCAGGTCTCCAGTAGGGGCATGTAATAGGCACACTGAAGTTTCTCTCCCTCTCTTCCCTTCGGTCTAAACATAAATAAAGTATTTACAAAAAACTGGTAATATAAAAAATGTTGGCATAAGGCTTAAGGTTTAGGTTTTTTTCTTTTTTTCTTTGCCTATAGACATCAAGTCGTTACAGCACCCTTATTGAAAAGACCTCCCTCCATTTACTTGCTTTGGCACATTTGTCAAACACCAGTTGGCTGCTTGGCAGAGACTTTGGGTCTGTTTCCCGGGTCTCTGCTGTGTCATCTCCTTGCCTACCCCAGGAGCTTTGCAAAAAGCTGTACTATCTGGCAGAGAATTCCTCCCACTTCATCATCCTTCCTCGTTGTTCTAGCTATTCTGGAGTCCATGCCAGTCCATATAAATTTTACAACAAACTTGTCTGCAAAAGTCTTTTCTGGGTCCTGACTGGTATGGCTCAGTTGCTTGGGTGTGGTCCCACAAAGGGAAAGGTTGCCAGTTCGATTCCCAGTCAGGGCCCATGCCTGGCTTGTGGTTTTGGTCCCAGTCAGGGCACATAGGAGAAGCAACCTCACATGGATGTCTCTCTCCCTCCCTTCCCTTCTCTCTGAAAATAAAATCTTTTTTGAAAAAAATCCTTCCTGGGATTTTGATGGGAATTAGAACAGCACTCTAGATAGATTTGGGGAGAATTAACATCCTTACCATGTTGAGCCTTTCGAGTCATGAACACTGGATGCCTCTCTATATTAGGTCTTCTTTGGTTTCTTAGACGTGCTACCAAAAACCACTTATCTCTGCTGCATCCAGTTTTGCTGACTTTCCAAGGGACAGGAAAGAAAGGCAAGCAACAGAAGCAAAGAGCATACACTTGTTACACAGACATAACACTGACTGTGGCATGCCCAAGGGAGGGCTGGAAAGTTTTTGCCAGGAGACAGAACTTCCTACAGAGCCAGCCTATTGTGAGCTTTTAAATGCTCTGTTTCCATGTCACAGAAGAAGAAATGGGCTCATTGAGGCCGAAGCAATCCAAGTGAGACAGGAGAGAGCCAGCTTTGGCTGCACTCCACCTGCACCAAGGATGGTGGGCCTAATTCTGCAGAGAGCTATGAAACCCACCAAGGAGAATGTTTAGGGTCCTCTGTGTTCTCACTCCACGCATGGCTGGTGCTTCCAAGGGGAGTTGCCAAGACCTGGCCAGTGCTTTATTGAGGCTCCCACCAGGGTCAGGCCTGGACAACTGAGGCCTCTGGGACTGGGGTGGTCTCAGTTTTCTTTGTGGCAACACTTGATACTCGACACTCATCCTCCTCTTGCCTGGGACTGCCCCTGAACTGCCCCACCCGCCTGTGGGTGCTAGTGGCTGGGAAGTACAATGGGCTCAGCGCTGGCCAGTCAGTGATAGGGCCAATGACAGGCTTTCATGTGAATGAGGGGGAAATGCCAGATCACTTGCTTCTGCCTGATGGGAGGTGAGGAGGGTCCCAGTACTGTGTTTAGGTCCCTGTGTCCAGCCAAGTTAGGCCCACTCTGGGCTTTCCAAGTCCAGTTAATTCTCACCTCTTGCTTCCTTCCTGGTGTGGGATTCCTAGTGGCCACCATAGCAGCAACCCTAACTGACCCAGAATCTGGGCATTTCTGGGCCTCATCGGGGCAGCACGTGTGCTAATCTGGCTGCATGACTCCTGCTGGAAAAGTCTGACTTAGCCTTTCCTGGTTTGGGTAGTTCCCTGCAGCAAAACCCACTGATGCCACCTGCTCCTCTCAGGTCTGGGCCTGTGATTCCCATTCTGTTGGCTCTGATGTATCAGAACGGTTTGCTTGGCCAACAAGGCCCCCCTAGGATTGACTACTCGCATTGGAGCTTGGACTACAGACCAGGAGGGGCTCAAATGTAGCCTCTTGGAGGGGGAACAGTAGGTGGTGGTGTGGGCAGGGCTGACCCCCTTTTAGATAGGGGGTATTGGGAACCCAAAAGGGACTTGGGTCTGGGGACAGGCTGAGGCTGAAGGACTCAGCTACAACTGCTCTAGGACTGGGCTGAAGGGGCCAGAGAGCATGTGGGAATCTCCTCTGCGTAAGCCAGGCACACTCAGTACACATAGGGCTCTAGCCCAACTGTGGGCTAGTGGTGGGGTGGGAGGGTGCTGAGGAAGAGGAAGTACAGAAAATCACAAAAACATGGCGTGACACACACCCACCCCGCTCTGTAGCACAGCTGCCCTGGTCCCAGGGTTCTGCCCTAGACTTACAGCTGACAGCTGCTGTTAGCCTGTGCACTCATTAGAAATGGGAGCCCAAGTTCCATTGGGGTCAGCTCATACCATGGGCCCCCCAGTCTGATGTGGCACACACCTTCCCTTCATGGATAGATTCAGCAGTGCGAGGAGTTCCATGTTATTTAAACGTAGGCAAAAAAAAAAAAAAAAAAAAAAAAAATGCTGGTACATCCTCCAAGGGACTGCACCTTTGTTCTCACTTTTGGGGGAGAGGCAGGGTGGGCTGAAAGGGTGATGAGCCAACACCTTAAGGTGTGGAGGGCAGGCCTCACTCCTGCATAAGCAGAGCCTGGGGCTTGGACACAAATCTGTGGCTTCAAAGTGGACCAACAGGCCATGGCTCTCTCAGGTTGGCAGATCCAAGAGACCTTGCACCTTTTCACGGGTGCTCAGACCTGGGGACCAAGCCAGGGTCACTTGTGCCTGAGAGCTAACTCAGCAGGATCTCCTTAGTAGTAACTAGAGATGTCTACAGCCATCTGTCCCTGTGATAGGAAGGGTCACATCATAGCCAATACATGAACAAACATGCAGGAGAGAGAAACAGACACGGCTTGTTTATTAGAATTCAGGAAGGAGGCCTTCTCTCACAAACAGGTGCTGCTTCTCAGTCTGTATCAAGAGCAAGACAACAGTTTAAAATCGTATTCCTGAGAAGAAGCAAAAAAGTTACAATTTTGCAAACAAAATTAACAGGTGATTTTAATAAAAGATAAAAAATATTTTTTCTTTTACAAAGAACAAAATTTCAAGTATTATTCCAGATGACAGCAAACTCAATGCAGGAGGAAAGGGCAAGGACTAGTGGAAGCCAAGGCCCCTGGAGCTCTGGGTGGGAAGGGGCTGCTCTGGGGGGTCAAGGTGCCAACAGGGCTGACCTGCACGTGCACCTTGGCTACCCATGGCCAGGGCCCCACAAGAGGGAATAAAGAACTTGGGGACAGTGGGTGGGGCCTGCAGCTATGCAGACAGAGGAGCAGCAGGGCCAGCTCTTTGCTTGCAGGCTCAGGGTGGTGGCGTCCCAACTTGCCCAGGCCTGGGAGGGGCCACGCACTCAGTGTCGGTGTCCAGAGCTAGCAGTTCTGGACACCCAATGATGTTTTTATTAATAAACGGAAACATACATTTGTTTTTTCAAATACCGTACTATTCCTAATATTAGTCAATTTGTAAATTATAAATTATATTATTTGTGCTACAATTTGTGGTATTTAAATCTTATTAAAAGAAAAGCACCAACCATATTAAAATAAAAGCTCCTAAGAGCTGTGGCTTTCCCTGCAGGGCACTGCAAAGCCTGTGGGCTGTAAACGTTTTTCTTAAAGAACAGAATGTTTCTGACAAACTTTCCTTTTTCTCCCATGAAACTTTTCTTGGAAAGAGATGTGCATTTCAACCACAGCTGTGGGAAAGGTACAAAGAGCAAACCTGCAGGCCACCATCTCAGGAGGAGGAGGGGACAGCTGATGGCTGTCCTGGCTGAAGCGCTTCAGGTGGCCCCAAGCTCCAAGGACGGAAGTGCACGCCCTGGGCCCCCCAGGCTGTTGCTGGGGCCTCAATGAGAGGGTCTCCTCCACAGAACAAAAAGTCACACCAGAGCGCTGGATGCAGAGACCCCCAGCGTGCCCTGAGGGGTGTAAAATGCCCGACAATGTTCATATTTAGTTCTCCCTGAAACACGCTGTCACTGACCCTTGTGCTCCCAAGCCACCTTGGTGCCTCCTCAGATGCTTAGTTCTTGAACCTCGTCTGTTCGCAGATATGATTGAATTTCCTGCAGGAAGAAAGCAGTCAAATTACACACGAGAGCAAACATTTAACACCACCATAGAAACTCACAGGGGTGGAAGGCAGAGGTGAACATTTCTATGCACGTTTCACGAAATGAGGTAACAGGAGTAGAGTTCCTAAATGGCAATACCACTGTGTAGACTACATGGTTACAGTAGTGTATTTGTAAGTAGTCAGTTGGCTAGTCCACGAACATCCCTAAAAGCTGATATGTCAACTAGGACACAACACTCGAAAAATCCCACTAGAAGAACAAGGGTCAACCCCTGTCCCAGCCTCTAGGATCTGAGTGGACACACCCTGCCCATCACTCACATTGCATGGTGGGCCTTCACCTGAGTGCGGCAGTTTCGACCCCAATAGCAGTCAGGACGGGAAGTTACAGCCACTAGAAAGAGAAAAACATAACAATGTATAATGTGTACACCATACTAACATACTCAGCTCAGGGAGTTTACCCAAGACCCAGACACACTACACTTTGCCCTGCTTTACAACAATTTTCCTTCCACTCTTCCAGGAAAGATAAAAATGTTTAATTGAAAACCCAATTCAGGAAGTGGTATTACTCCAGCTGGGACGTTTTATGCACCTGGGGCCTGACACAGCACGGCACTCAGGCAGCCCTCTGCTAAGAACACGAAGCAAAGGCCCAGACAGAATGCTGACCTGTCTGTCGTGCACAAGCATAGAAGCCACAGCAAACACACATGAGATGGGGGTGGGGAGTCACTTACCTGGCAACTCAGAGGCAGGAATGTTCTGCCGATACTGGTAGGTCAGCTCGCGAAAGCTCCGCAGACCACAGCAGTAGCACAGCACAGTGCTCCCCGTGACCCTGTAATCTGGAAGACACCAGACATCAGGAATCCCAGTGTCCGAAACAGCAGGACAGACGTGGTTGTGTTACCTAGTGGAGGACTAGCACGCTGATCCATGAATGGAGGAGAGTGGGCCAGACATTTGGGAAACAAGAACAAAACCGATCCAGACGCCAACTTACTTCTTTACCTTAAAACAAGTCCATTTGGATTAAAATTTTAAATATTTTTAAAAATCCAAAAAGGCACTGAAAGGAATGAATATGATTTTTCTTGAGTTATTTCCAAGTATGCCATGAACATTGAATGGCACGTAAGGGTCAGTAACTCTGAGTGCCCACAGTACACATCACAACGGAGACATAGACAAGGAAGGTGAGAGCTAAGGAAACAGCGGGAAATCTGCAACACCGAGGACACGTGCTAACCTCACATAACAAAGCCGTCACACATATCCGTACCCAAAGTGCAAACAGCCTGACACAAGTAAGGGCTGATGTCACAGACAGCAAATGACCCATAGAACAAAAGGATCCTCAATTCTGTGAATAATCAAACATGGCAGATAAAATGACAATGCATCACTGTTCACCTCTTTATTTACAAGACCCGACAGACAAAATTGGCTGCCGGTCCCCACTCCAGAGGCACAGCCCTGGAAGGAGTTAGTTAGCATGACGAAGTCTCAGCTGTGTGCACCATTTTTCCATAAAGTAAAAGAAACATTTTTCATTTTTACTAATTATTGATTTGGATATTTTGGTAGGTCAGCTCTCACATGGTGTAACATTCATTGATTATTCTCAATTAATGTCTCAATTTGATCGCTATCAACCTCAAAAGGTCTACCCGACTGTGGAACACCATCCAGTGAGAAATCTCCAGCACAGAACTTGGCAAACCACTTTTGATATGTTCGATCAGCCACAGCACCTTTTCTACACACTGCACAAACCTTTTATTTTGCATTTCAGTTGCAGTTTTACCTTTCTTAGAATAATAAAACACAATATGCCAAAAATGTTGCGTGTTTTCTTTCTTCAATATTAAAATGGTTATACAAAAATTCACCCATTCTTGACATTTTTTAAAGTGCACGCTGATGTGGCAGCTGTCACAACACAATCCAGCAACATCGTTTCAATGGAGTTAAAGACAACTGAGTGCTACCAGAGCCATTTTATCTAAAAAACCAAATGAACTTTTGGGTCAACCCAATAGGTTACAACACTATGGTAATTAAAAATAAAGGTATGTAGATCTTTACTGATGTAGAGGGTCCAATATGTGTTGCTGAGTGGATAGGTTATAAAATGGCATGCGTGGTAGGGTTTTATTTATGCAAGTTATGTGCACATGGGTATATGTGGTCATGAGAATATTATCACTGGGTATATGCTTTTAGGTGGTAGGATTTCCAATGGTTTTTACTTTATGCTTCATACTACCCCGTACACTTCCAAATTTTTGTGAGTCATGTCATTCTTACTAAGAAATGAAAGGAGTTAGGGCCCAGCCTACTACTTGGGCAACTACCACAGGAGTTCCCAGCAGAAAACAACCTGAGATACTCCCTGGAGTGTGTCCACAACACCGAAACAGCTTGGCAGGATTCCCAGCAAACCTCTCAAGTCTTTCATAAAAGAACCATTTGAGCCCTGACCAGTGTAGCTGTTTGTTGGCTGCCATCCTGCAGAGTGACTGGTGGCTGGTTCAATTCCCAGTCAGGTCAAGGCCCATACAGGAGGCAACTGATTGATGTTTCTCTCCTTCTCTTTCTCCCTCCCCTCCCCTCCCTTCCCCTCCCTCTATAAATTAAATAAAATTTTAGTCCTGGTGGGTGTGGCTCAGTGGATTGAGTACCAGCCTGTGCACCAGTTTGGTTCTCAGTCAAGGCACATGTCTGGATTGTGGGCCAGGTCCCCAGTTGGGGGCATGTGAGAGGCAACCAATAGATGATCTCTTGCACATTGATGTTTCTTTCCCTCTCTTTCTCCCTCCTTTCCCCTCTCTCTAAAGATAAATAAAATCTTAAGAAGATAAAAATCCCTTGATTTTTCTGCAGCCTCCCTCAGTGACAAAAGTCATTATCTGCCAAGGCACCAGGTGTCTCTGTGAGAGGAGCCAAGCCTTCAGTCACCAACATACTAAATGACAGGCAATTGAGGGCCCTGAGGGTTTGGGAACAACCCACCCCAGGGTCTTGACGCCAAACATCTCTAGTACTGGGCCCCTCCCTCCTGTCTGGGAGAAAAGATCCTGGAACGGGTCATGAGGACTCAAACCCCACTTTGAAAAAATTCTAAAGTTTTAGGGTTTTTCTTTCCATCTCTGCCAGGGTGGGCAGAGGTCGAAGCTGTGGGTGTGGGAGCACTTCCCAGGGGCCCAACAGGTATGACTGCTTCACAGGAGGCCCAGGGGCCAGGGACATACCAGTGTTCTTGAGGGGATGGCAAGCACTGTGACCTTACCAGTCAGCAGGAACACTCCCCTCTGCAGTGCTGCCAGGCTTTCAGCCAACACGTTCTTCCATGTCAAACCCCTGGCCCCCAGGTAATTCTGTGGTGGGGAAACAACGGCAACAGAAGAAACACAAGCTTGGACAAGAGAGTAAACAGTTTGTGAAAGGCCCTCAAAGTTGTAACCTAAACATGGCAGGTCTTTGTAGAGGGCAGCCGTGCACCTTTATGCGGGCCTACCTCCATAACCACAGCTTAGGACGGCCAGGAGGGCCCGTGCACCAGGGCTCCCAGACCAACGTGGAAACACACCCACAAACCAGTGTACAGGGATTCTTGTCCAGATGCTTCCAAGCCTCACCAGGCAGGCCAGCTTCAGACTCTCTAGTGCAGAGTGACGCATACTCTCTGAATCTATGCCAAGATCTCTGCTGGGCATCCCAGCACAGGAGTGTGAGATGTCCACCCCAGTCGGAGCAGCTACACCACAGTGACCGGCCCGTGACTATGTGGCCAGGAAGCTGGTGTCTGGATCTGTGCTCTGCCCTTCACTCACACAGAGCTGCCCAGCTTTCTGGGCAGACTTATAGGAAAGTTCCATGTTTCCATATAGGAAAGCTACCTAACCAGGGGCAGTAGCGCTCAGGAATGTGCCATGCAGCTGAGAGGCCCTCAGTCCTATCCGTGATGCTGCAGGTAAATGGGGTGAGAGGGACTGATGTGCACATTAAACATACCGAAAGCCTAAGAGCTGTGCTTGCTTCCTGGCATGGGGAAGGAAATTGTCAGAAGAGAGCCAGAGAGAAGGCCCCAGCTCCACCCAGGCCCAGGGGTGCCTTGGCCCAGCCCAAAGACCCTCTGTGTGGGGTGAGCAGGAGCCATAGAAGCACTTCCTATGGATTCATGGCATGATGGGCATAAAGGAAGCACCTAGTTCTTGGAATATGGGGAAAAACAGCCCTATATAAACACAATGCTGACCACCAGCGGTGGCAAGAGTCAGAAAATGCCAAGTTATTAGAGAACTGAAAAAGTGCTGGGGAGGCCTCCTCCTGGCCCTGGCCTAACCCAGGTACCTTCAGGATGTCAGACTCGTAGTTGTTGTTGTTCAGCACCCCGTCCAGACACCTGTCGCCCAGGTTGAGCTCTGTCGGGTAAAGGGAAGCAACACTATCTGTTTTACGGACATTTCGTGAAAGCACTGTTCCCCCGACAGCTAAGATAACCACATTCTCTTCATCATGGAGTCTACAAATAAAAAGTTCCATGACAAACCACAACTTTACAGTGAGAACAAATAAAATAACTTCCATTCCCTCTTCCTGAAATGGCCTGCTCTCCGGTCTCCTCAGCGCCTGGTGTGCTATCACAGATCTGAAGGCTGTGGCCAGGCTGTGCCCTTTTAGGGGTGGTGATCATTGTGCATAAATACACCCTCCTAACTTTGAATTCAGGATCCCCTGAATTCCCCTGTTATTGCTTGGTGCTGAGCCAACACTTTAAATGGCCAACCATGCAGTATGTCAGGAAAAGGCAGTTAATTTGTGTGGACCTACAGTGGCCTCCCCATCCTTGGACACACAACAGGCCACACCACCCCATTCCACCCTCAAATGCACCAATATACAGAGGCAGAAGCGACCGGCTGAAGAGCAGCATTACCGCAGAAGGGGGCCAGGCAGCCGAGGCAACCGGTCCGAGCGCAGCCCCAGTACAGGTGGCAGAAAGGCTGTAGGCAGACGGTACCTGTGGACACAGCACAATTGCTAGTCAGGATACTTCCATGAAAAATCAGGCCAAAGGGCCATCAAATAAACAACAAGCTTGATTTTAACAGCAATCCACAAACTCTAAAGTAAAGCATCATATTTACCTACCAGACTTAAAAGTGACACACGAAAGAATGACTGTGTCCCCAATGTGGGGACAGGCATGAGATACAGACTCCAGAAAGAGAACCATCAAGTACAGACACTGGATATACAGCAGGGAAAGCCTCACCAATTGCTGGGAAAAGCTGGTGACTCATGTGTCCACTCAGGGACCAAAAACTGCATGAGGGAAAAGCAGAACTGCATCCTAACCTCCCACCACACACAAGTATCAAGCACATGTTGAAACCCAAGCCTGAAGGACACACAGGTGAGGCTTCACGGTGGGAGCCTGTTCAGGCAGACAGCATGCATGCCCTTACTCACACTGCTGGGGTGCAATGTGGGGGTCCTGCTCACGCTCTGCCCTCCGGTCAGGCATGGGCTGGAAGCAGCAGGTACATATGGCATGGCTTCCTTGCAGGGTGCACACATAGTCCTGGGCTGCAGACAGACAGGACAAAAGGCCAGTGTGTGTTGGGACACAGGCAGAAGGAGCAGATGAAAAAAATCTAGGGGGTGGCTATAAACTACACACAAAGACATACAGACAGACCTCCAAGAACACCCAGGAGAATTCAGACCCCTTCCCCTCAATAGACAGTTAACAGTATACCACTGAAATGAAGAAGTTTAAATACACTGAAAACAACTAAAGTTATCTTTTGGTTCAGTGGTTGTATCAGAATGTCAAAATCACAGAGGTTTTCTGCCATTTCCTATAAAGGACAGGCCACAGAGGACACACCATAAAACAATATAGCAACAGGCCTGGCAGGCAACACTGGCTGACCCGCACCAAGCACTGGTGCATGTGGCCCAGCCAGACACTCTCCATCCATCTGAGGCTCTGAGCACGCACACTAGCTCCAGGCCCCATCCCAACGGGGACTTGCGTCTGCAATCTGCAAACGACAGAGACCACTGGGTGAGTGGCAGGGTCAGCAGGAAACCAAGCACTGCACTGCCTGTCCCTGTCCACGTGGCCTACAGGAAGTAACCAAGAGCCATGCTACAGAGCTATGACAGATGGTTAAGAATGTGGCTCTAGGTGACATCCTGGGTCAGTGACCTCATCCTGGGTCATGATGGGTTTAGGCCGACAGTGGCTAAGAGACCAGGCCCTTATGGGGCCATAAACCACAGATTCTGTGTGTCCACTCTCCCTTTCCTGATGGCACTTCAGGACTTGGCTGGTGGAAACAGGCAGACAGCGCTCGGGGCAGCTCCGGGAACAGCATGGGCCGTTGCCAGAAAGAGGCAAGTCTCTCACTGGAGGGACCCATGTATGGTTGTTTGGCTTTGACAGGTACCACCAGGAACACTGGCTGCCCCAAAGTTGGTGGCTGCGGGGGCTGAAGGTGAGAATCAGGACTCGTTTCCCAGCAGTGTCCAGAAGCAGTAAATATGGTAATTACCTAGTTTCTTAGCCCAGAACAGATGTAAGAAGCAATAAGCTATTAGGCAGTGGGACCACTAGAAGCAGGGGACCGGAGAGTAGAGAGGAGCCACATCCCGAGTGGTCACAGTAGGGCCACATCCCAGAAGGCACAGCTGTCTCACCTGGTGTGACATTGGCAGATGTTGATGGTGTGTCCCCGGATGCCTGCATTGCCCGCAGCTCACTGCCAGGTCCCGAGTAGTGAAAGAGCTGCCCCACCTGCCTCCGGTACTCGGGGCACTGTCTGCACACGATGTACGGCTGGCTGTGAGGATAAACACACAGACCTGAGCTCAGAGGGGTGGGGTGACAGCCACTCTCATAGATGGAGGTGGTGGTGATGAGACAAGGGCCAGATCCCCAATCCCAGCAGTGTCTTCTCCACCCATGGACCTTGTCTTCACTTCACACCTCAGCCCTGTAGTGCCTGCTGTCACCCGGCGAGTGTTCTGGCTCTGCTCTTGGCCACCTCTTGGCTCCCTTTACTGTTCAGTTTCCATAGCCCTCACTCCTCAACTGCTCCTGGGGCGCTGGGGTGTTGAGGTGTCCTTGCTTTGCTGGATACCCCCAGGAGCACGGCAACTCAGACTCCACAAGGAGCAGGACGTGCTCTCAAAGACTCAATGCTGGGCGAGCTGAGGCTGCATCCAGGGGTGACCTCAGAACCCCCAGGGCACCTGGGACTATCACCCTGGCCACCCAGGGAATGTCTGCACACATTAAAATCGGAACAAAATGCACTGCGGTTGGACGCTATTGCCCTCAGGGAACTTGCTAAGCAGCCAGCAGGAGCCTGGCCCTACCCAGCCTCATGCAGGTCAACTGAACTCTCAGGCTGCAGGTGGTACAGACAACCCACAGAAAGATGGACAGGGACTCCCTTCTGTTTAGTCAGAAAACGCCTTCCTGAGCCTGCACCAATGGTGGGAACCAGTGAGGGAGGAACAGGTGGGACCCAATGGGAAAGAATAAAAACCATCCACAGGTAGTGCCATTGCCAGGACCTTGCCAGCAGGCATCTGAGGACACCTCAAGGGCTCCTCCCCTTGGCTCTCTGACCTGGCTGGTCCCCTCTTACCTGCTCCTCATGGGGGAAATGACTGGGCACTGCAAGAAACTATAAATGTAGGAACTCACTGCAGCACCGTTTCTGACTTCGAAACATCGGGAAACTACAGAATCTCAGACACAGTATGATCCCACCTTCACAAAGTCATTTACTTCTAAGTACAGTGCACACTACTCTGCTAGAAAAGAAGTGTGCACGACACACGTCTGAATGGCCAGATGGACAAACAGTATGGTCACCCTGAGGTGATTTTTAGTTTTCTTTTTGCTTGACAGTTACTTGCAAAGTTTTGTGAAAACAAATCAAGAAAAATTTGGGGGTTTTGTTGTCTTTTTAAATATCATGGCCTTGGGTCAAAATTCAGACCCTGGAATTGAGTCAGGAGCCTCCAGGTTCTACAGCAGATACAGTGCGGTCTCCCCAGACTGCACACTCTCAGCCAGGGCGTCCTGGCCTCTCTGCATTAGCACCCTGACATAGGACAGACACTGGCACTTATGCTGTAGGACTTTATGGTCAGTAGGTAAGCTACAGAGTACATGTGCTCGTGCGGGACAAGGAACACGTTAAATCATGCCCATCGTAGCCAGAGCCAAGGGGTGTCATGAGAGGTCAGCATGTGAAAGGGTATCAGTTACTGTGGTGATCATCTCACCTGTCCAATCACACCAGACACCTGAAACTCAGAGTGCCACACATCAGTTACAGCTGATTAAACAGGACCCAAATACAGATAAGTAACAAAAAATCAGAATGCTCCATGTATACTAGAAAAACAAAAAACCAAGGGACTGGAGGAGGCAGGGTAGCTGATAATGCTCAGAGCCTGGGAGCTAGGGACTGTTCTCAGTGCCCACCCCTCCTTGCCACACTCAAGACAGGGGACATCGCTACCTGAAGTCACATGTCACAAGTGAGCCCAGAACACCAGAGAGCTGACCGCTCGGTGCACAGCCTGCCCCACTGCTTGCCAGGTGCAGGCTCACCTAACATCCGAGGATTCGCTGTCTTCATCTGACAGGTCTAGCAGGTCCTCCAAACTGTCCTCTTCGTCTGAGAAAGACCTCCTGACTTTGGGCTGCAGCATGTCCTGAGTGATCTTGTTCCTGGCGGCCATGCTCTGCACATCTTCCTCACTCCGCCTCTTGTCTGCGATTCAAAGAACACAGCTCTGCTAGCAGGCAGGACCCTGGGGACATTCCCGTGGCTGCGGGAGCTGGGCAGGGGCTCCACTTGCCTGGGTGCTGGAGAAGGTATGCCTCTACCAGGTTGTTGAGGATGTGGTTTTTACAAATCCGCTCGACCAGACAGCGGCACGTGGGGCACAGTGAGGAGCGCTCCATCCAGCCCGAGTAGCAGGCCGCGCAGAAGGTGTGCATGCAGGGCTGCAGGCTGTGGTGCGAGGACGGGCCTTCAGGTGACCCCGCAGAGCACTTGCAGGGGGACTTCTGCCCACCAAGCCACAGCAGCCCCAGTCCCCAGGGCATGGCCTGCCTGGAGCGTTAGAAGCTGGGATTCCGGGTCACACTGCCTCTTTCCCCAGAGGAGGGCGTGGCCTTGCCCCAGCTGAGGGTTGGCAACAAAACAAAATCGAGCAAACTATCACCTCAGCAGGGCCTGGAGCCTACACTTCTGTGTGGTGCCCACAGCTGGAAGCATCTGCATCCTGAGCAAATGACCAGGAATGCTGCCTGACTCCCACATCCCACCAGAGAAACAGTCCCCATGTGAAAACATAGCATTCAACCTAAGCTATGCTCACTTGGCCCTTGTCAAGTAAAAGAAACTAGAGGCCATGTGGCGATTCTGTGTCCCAGAAGGTTCAGAGAGCACACTGCACTTCAGGAATACAAGGAACACAGACGCCTAGCACAAGAGGTCTGCATTTAAGCTGAGACACTGACAGGCTCTAACTCTCCCCATAGAAAAGCAAGGCATGAGTGTTCTCCCACAGCCACTCCCGGGACCTTCCTTCTGTGTTACCTGCTGTGTTTCCTTAACTAGGTGCAGTTCACCTGGTTTGCATCTTAGGTGGACCAGCACTCAAGTTAGACATGACTATGTCAACCAAGGCCACTGCCACACCAGTCTCATGGCTTCTTCTGCAACCTCGGTCATGGGGGCCAGGTTTTTGGCTTATGGGCCATTTGAGAAAAATGATTAACATGAGTGGACTTGGCCCCAAATGTGACCCAGAGGCTGACTGCACCTGTGGCCCCCAGCCACCCTACAGGCGCACCTCACACAATCGTGCAGCAGGTCCTGGCAGATGCAGCACGTGAGCTGCTCCTCCATCCTGTCAGGCTTCTCAACCGCAGCCCTGACCCCCTCAGGGGCGCTGAGGGGGTCCCTTCCCTGGTCTGTGACCAACAAATGCAGGTTCGGGTTGGGTTCCCCATCTGCAAAAGAAAGGGACAGGTTGTGGCAATTATATCCAAGGAGGAAACAGACACTTGCTCTTTTCGTTTTATGAAAGTTTTAACCTGCAGACAGAACACAGTCCTCGCCAGTGTTTTAAGAGCATTTTTAATAAGGCCCATAGTAAGTCTCATCCTCCAGTCCATTTAAGTCTTGTTTTAGAAAAATAGCTAATGACCTAAAAGACATCCAGGAGACAGAGATAAGGTCCAGCTGTCAAACAGCAGTTGTGTCTAACACCATCTTTGCTTAGACAAAGAAAAGCATGACTCATATACATAGGAAGCTGACTGCTGGAAAGTTAGACTCTCAAACACCACCAGGGGAAGGGGGAAAGAGAGGGGGAAACATCGATCTGTTGTTCTACTTATTAATGCGTTCATTGGTTGATTCCTGCATATGCCCTAGACTGGGGATTGAACCCACAACCTTGGTGTATCGGGCTGATGCTCAAGCCAACTGAGCCACCTGGCCAGGGCCATTACAGGGAGCTTTAAAACTTTTTTCTTTTCTTCTCCTGGTGGGATTTTTTTTTTCTATAATTCTCAGGTGTTGCTAATCACAGTTTTATTTTTAATTAAAGAAACACTTGTACACAGTTAAAAAGTCTGAAAGTTTTAAAAAGAAAGCAGAAGCTGCACCCTCTGCCTGGCCTCTCTTCACCTTCAGTCTCCCTCCTCCGAAGACACTGCTTTCGCGCATTTTAGCCGCTTCTGCTCTTGGAGATTCGGTGTGTCTGAACTACAATGCTACGTTTAGGTCAGTTTTGGAAGCCACTTTCTGACATCTACTACGGCACAGGAGGGTTCTGTCCCTGGGCCTCCTTCCCAATTTACTGTGCCACAGCTGTTGGCTCAGTACCTTATATGTAGGTTATTTGCTTAAGTATTTACTACTGAGATAAACAGTAAACTATCATTAAGTTTTCCTCCTACAACTTTTCATCTTTACTGAGATAAAAAATGGCTTCATTTTTACACTTGCTTATTTTTACATACCTATTGCTGATTCCTCCCCAAGCTGGTTAATTAAATCAGCTAATCAGCTCTTCCTCCCATCCGAGGCCCCCTGCTCTGGAACTTTCCTGTCCTGCTCTCAGGCCTGATGCATAGCTATTGTCCTACTGCACACGCCCAGAAATATTTCACAGGTCTTTTAACTTTTGTCTTTTAAAACACAGATTTTTTCCCTAAATTACCTTTGATGTGAAGGTTCAGACTAGCTTAGAGATAACATATTCCTAAGAATTGGTTGAATCAAGACAGAAATAACAATTCTCAATACGCTGTCTCCAGATCAAGACCATCTACCTCCTCACAGTAAACAGGAAAGACGATCCCTGATTTCCACTCAGAAAATGCTAAGGTACAGCAGGGCTCAGCCTGAGATGCGTCCTCCTGCTTCTGTGGAAGATGAGGCCCCAGGGGTGTCAGGTTGCAGCCCTGCCAGAGGGTCAAGGGCAAAGGGAACCGCGAGATTCTGACCTCCTCTCATTCTCTTCTTAACAGGCTCCAGACCCTCCGGGTTCTGCAGTTCTGATGGAGGAAAGGATGCTCCCTCTCTGTTGGGGACAGCTGAAGGGATGCTGGAGGTGTCTTCGCTTGTCACAGGTGGACCACACTCTTTCAGGGAGATGCCGGCACCTCCGGTGGCTGTGAGACAAACAAGAGAGGTTTGATCCACCAGAGCTGGAAGGAGGAAGCATGGGGGTGAAGTCCCAATGATCCAAACCAGATGCAGGTAATTTAAGATGCCATGTTTAAGAAGGACATCTGCAGCCCTGGCTGGTGTGGCTCAGTGGACTGAACGTCAGCCTGCAAAATGAAAGAATGACATGTGCTCCCAGGAAACTCCTGACCACTCAAGTCACTTCTGAAATGCACTGTTCCCATCGCTGTGCTCAGGGCTGCCGGGGGCACACAGCACGTTCACAGGGAGAGACACACACATCTGCAGTGGGGACCAGCCTGAACATTTAGTCTAACCACAGCCCATCCACAGGCTAGTCATCACGTGAAACACACTGCTGACACCCAAGTTCACGCAGAGACCTTAGGAACAGGGTGCAGAGGGCCTCACTACAAGAGGAAGACCAGACAGGTGGGGATGGAGAGTGTGAACACTTTTCTAAGGGTGACAAAGGGAAACAGGGAGAAGTAACTCCTGGCAAAATTTCTGGTATTTTAAAAAATTAATTAATTTATTGATTTTAGAGAAAAAGGAAGGAGAAAGAGAGAGATACACACACAGAATGTGGGGAGAGAAGGAGAGAGAGGGAGGGAGGGAGAGAAGGGGAGAGGGGGAGAGGGGGAGAGAGAGGGAGACAGACATTGACTTATTGTTCCACTTATTGATGCACTCTCTTTGGTTGCTTCTTGTACGTGTCCTGACTGGGGATTGAACCCACAATCTCGGCCTATTGTACAACACCCTAACCAACTGAACTGCCTGGTCAGGGTGGAAGGACTGGTCTTCATGAGCAAGAAGCAGAGTCATCAATCAAAATGAATTTGACAGAAAGGTAAAAAAGCTTTCCAATAACCTTTATCTTATAAAGACCTCAATTGTGTTATTGTATGATGCATATCTAGTCTGTAATGTTCAAGTGGTTAAGTGTTTCTATTTGTTTTTAAAAAAATTGGTCTACTGAAGCTGAAAGAAAAAACTTGGAAGTGTTTTGTGAACAAACTGTCTTTCACCCTAAGGGAAGAGAAGCAGCAGCTCCCTAGGGCAGGCCCAGAGGGCATTCTACTCGGAGCCCCTGGCTCCGGCACGGAGGGTACAAAGATGCCCACGGTGAGGACTAACTAACACCAACCAAAGTGCTTGGCACCCCACTTCACAGTTAGGAGGCACCCTGGAAGTATTAACTGTGGTTGTTTTCTTAGTATGTACATACTTAGGTATACAGATAGGAAAATTTCCCCACATTTACAGAACTGGAGTTAAGTTTTCATCGGAACAGTCTGCTTATAGGAACAGTTTTGGTGTTTAAATTTATATATTTTTAAATTACACAATTAGCACACATGAATGCATCACCCTCTTATGGCAGATTAATATCTCATTACATCCACATACACACCCGCGCCACCTTCACCCATCATTGTGTATTTAGGCCAGGGGTGTCAAACGCATTTTCACTGGGGGCCACATCAGCCTCACAGTTGCCTTCAAAGGGCTGAAATAATTTTAGGACTGTATAGATATAACTACTCCTTAACTGTTAAGGAGCTGAAATTACATTTAGCCCTTTGAAGGCAATTGTGAGGCTGATGTGGCCCCCAATGAAAATGAGTTTGACAACCCTGATTTAGGCTGTTTCTGTACCTCGGCTGTTGTCAATAATGCTGCAATGAACAGCACCAGGAGTGCAGAGGCATCTTTGAGATATTTCACTTCCTTTTGGTATCTACTCAGAAGTGGGACTGCTGAGTCCTATGGCAGATGTATTCCTGGTGTCCTGGGGAGCCTGCACACTGTCCCCAGTGCCTGCAGCAGTGTGCAGCCCCACCAGCAGGGCACCAGGGCTCCCTTTTCCCACATTCGCACCAGCACTTGCGATCTCTTGTCTTTTTGATGATGGCCATCCTACCAAGTGTGAGGTGATATCTCATCATGGTTTTGGTTTGCATTTCTCTGATTATTAGTGATGTGGAGGCCCTGCTGGTTCCTGTCTTTGAATGTGGCTGTGATGGCTGGAGCTGTGGCAGTCATATTGTAATCAGAAGATAAAAAGCAAGAGGACAAAGAGGTAAAATGTGGCAGACAGATAGTATGTGCTAAGGTCTTGAGCTGATGAGTCTGGTTGGCTGTGTGTCTCTGGACTTTGTTCCAGAGGCCAGGTTTTCTGTTTCTCACACCTAAACATCCTCATTGAGATTTAAGAGGGTCTTTGGCCATAAAACATCTGCAAGTTGGCCTACAAGGTAAGAACAAGAGAACAAGCATTCAAGAGACAAATAAGTATCCCAAAACTAGGCGGAGAAGGATGTTAAAGTTTACTAACAAATACCAGAGACCTTAATAAGCAGGGGAAAATAGCATTTTTCTGAGTATAGTGAAAATGTCAATTTTTAAAACAAAATCTCAAAAAGACTTTTTTAAACTTAAAAAGGTAATTCTAAAGATAATCTGGAAGAAAATTATAAAATAGTTAAGAAAGTAAGCTAACAATATTAATATGTACAGGATGATCCGATTTAGAAAACAAGTACGTGTGCACTGGGACACCCTAACAACACTTCATTACAGGGCAGGACTCTCTTCCAGTGACAACAAAGGAAGGCGAAGGGTTCACGCTGTGAGGACCAAAACACACAAAATTGGCTTCAAAAACATATGCTACTCTAGGTGAGTCTTAAAAATGTGATGGTCAGTAAAAGAGGCCAGACACAAAGGCCACGTAATATAGGACTCCATTTACATGAAGTGTCCAAAGAGGCAAATTCAGAGACAGAAGCAGATCAGCAGTTGCCAGGTGACTTTACGGTGTGTGAACTGCATCCCGGTACAACTGCAGAAAGTGCCACGCACCACAGTCTCTGACCTTCAGCACTCTCCCGCGTCTGAGGCAGGAATGTTTACTGCGCAGAAATCTTAACTACTGAGAACCTGATGCCGCCTCTGAACCCCTTAGAGGCTGATCTGTCTCACGACAACACAGGTCAAGATCAGTGAACAGAAAGCAGTGTAGCTCCACCCGAAACCCAAACTCACGGGAGCTGGAGGGTGGTGCTCGCCCTGCAGGGGGCTCCACGGAAGAGGTAGCGACCCGGAGGAAGAGGTCAGACGTGGAAGTTGATGGCTGTGGTTCCTCAAAGCACACCTGAGTGGTGGGCGATGGTGGCAGGAAGTGGGGCTCATCCCCTTGCCCTGCACCTGAGGTATCTTTGGTCACATGGAACATGTTTTCTTTATTGGCCTCTGTAAGCACAAAAGCAGCAGAAGGAACAGTCAGGGCTCAGAGTGCAGCTGCTTTCCATACCAGCGACGGAGAGGCTTCCTTGTCACTGCTGACAGCCCCCTGCTGAGATCTCACTTACCGAAGGAGTCCTGTGCCACGCCGTGCTCTGCACTTAAAGACTGGTAGAGGTACGCCACGTCTAAAAGGAGTGAGCCCAGTCAGAGTGGTGTTGGCCCACACACCGAGCCAGAGCCCATTTTCCTCTTCTCTTCCCTCCAGTCCCTGTGTCCTTGTTGACTGTTCTGACCTATCAGCCACTAACAATATTCACCAGTTTTGGGGATTTTAAAACCAATGGTTCAAAACATGCTAACCAACTTTAATGTAAGCCTCAAGAAAACACACCTGGAGTCAAGAAGTTTTGTGTCAGGAGGCAGACAAAAGGGAGGCAGGGCACCAACCAGGTGAAGAGCCTGCGCCTTCCTGTCCTTCCTCAGAAGGTACAGACACGAGACTCTCTGTGGCCTGGGCTGGCTGTGGTTATGCTGCAGGCAACCTAGGGCACGTACGCTCCTTCTCCATTTCAGGGGTAACCCTTCAAAGCTTCCTGATTCTCCTCGTTCAATATGGTTTTCTTCCATAGACACAGAAATTCAGAGCTGGAAAAGCCCTAACGGAACCCAGTCTAAGCTGCTGTCTCCTGTCAAGTTTCCAGAGCAAGACCAGCCGTGGCCTCTAGTCCCCATTCTAGGTCTTAGTACCCGCAATGAAGATTTATCCTACTATGTGCCCAATCCATCCCCCTTCACTTCCCCAGGGCTGCCGTTTGGAGATCCAGGGCTCACATCCACAGGGGTATTTTTGAAGGGCTGAGCTCCATTCTTGAACAGACACAACTCACACCAAGAATCTATATAAACAATATAGTCTCTCTTTCCAGGAAGCGTCCCAGCTGTAGCAGGACTTCCCCACCGCACAGCACGTGTATGTCCACCCCATTGAGTTTCCTCTTACTGTGTTCTGGCTCGTTCTTCCTGTACACGAAGTAGATAACATCCCCCGTCTGTAAAGGACAAGTCTGCCTCTTAACAACCTTCAGCTTGTTAATTACTGTTCCATTGGTGCTGCAGAGAAAATAAAAATGCAATTTTAAAATCACCTAGAATTAAAAATTTGTTTCTACAACTACTAGGAAAGCAGTTCAATATTACCACTTTGATACATGTACCCCTATGTTGATCGCAGCAAAAGCCAAGATGTGGAAGCAACCTAAGTGCCCACTGATAGATGGTTGGATAAAGAAACAATGGTGCATCTATACAGGGAATATGACTAAGCTATAAAAAAGAACAAAATATTGTCATTTGTGACAATATGAATAGACCTACATGGTATTGTGCTTAGTGAAGTAAACCAGACAGAGAAAGACAAATACCACATGATTTCACTTATATGTAGAATCTAAAACACAAAACAGACAGTTACTAAAGTGGGGAGAGGGTGAGGGACAGGTTGAAATAGGGGATGGGGATTAAGAGGTACAAACTTCCAGTTATAAAATGAATGAGTCATGGGATGTCATATACAGCGTAGGGAATATAGCCAGTCACACTGTGACAGCTTTGTATGGTGACAGATGGTAACTGAACTCATTGTGGGGATTTCATAATACACGGAAATAATGAATCACTATGACGTATACCTGAAACTAATAAAATACTTTATGTTAATTATGTCAATAAAAAATTAGCACCTTGAAAATGATAAAATACTCAGAGGAATGATGTAAACATTTAATGAGGCAGAGACAGAAGCGCCCCCTTACTGGCAGCTTGACCAGCAACCAGCTAGTCTAGTCAAGTGTTCCAACGTGTCTGCTCTGCCATCACCACATTCTGCAGGTGGACCCTTGGACCTGAGCCGGCAGCTCTGGTCTCTGGTTCCCAGCTTTTCTCCTGCTTCTGTACTTAGCTCTGTCCATAGGTCTGCCCTTCCCTCCAGGAACCACGACCTGGACCAGTTCATTCTTCAAATGAGACCTGACTCCTCCTGAAAGTGGGAGATCAGCTGGGGCCCACACAGCTGGGAGGTTGCTCCAGTCAATCAGGGACACCCTGCTGAGTGGGAGAGGTACTGGTGGTGAGGATGGCCAGGGACCTGAATCAGAAGGGACAGGAAGCCCTTCACTAAGGAGGGACTTTCCAGTGCCGCTCTGACACTAGCGGCACAGCCACATATACCCAGGGCCTGTGATGCTGGGCTTCTCCTCATGATCCATCCTCACGCTCTTCCTGAATAGAACATCTGACTTCATGCTACTGATTCACTGTCCACCCCCCAATCCCATGACATCCTGCTGCTCTCAAGCTACAGTGTGGCCATTGGGTCTCCTGCCCAGACCTGCACCCCCACTCACTCTGACTGCGCAGAGCGCCTGTGGTTCCTTCTGCCTGTAACACCCTTTTCCCCTCCAGCATCTCACTGAGGAAGGCAGTGGCCCCTAGGGGCTGGAAAAGGCAGGTGGGGATTTTCCTCTGGAGCCCATACCCTGATTTCAGTCCAATGAGACCTGAGTTGAACGTGGACCTCCAGAACTGTAAGATCACGAATTTATGTTGTTCTGAGCCACTAAGTTTGAAGTAATTTGTTACAGCAGCCACAGGAAGCTAATACTGTCACACGGTCCATGCAGAAGAGCCAGGACCAGATGCAGAAGACCGGCTGTGGAAGCAACATGGTTACTGCGATGAGACATAGTACCACACCTACAACCTGAGACAAGGGGCATAAGAGTGCCAGTGCTTCCAAATAAAACCCAGTTCCTAGTCTTCTGTCCCCACAGTGCCTGGCCTTTACAAAAATAAACCTGCCGTGGCTGGTGTGGCTTAGTGGACTGAGTGCCAGCCTGTGAACTGAAAGCTCACCGGTTTGATTCCTGGTCAGGGCACATGGATGGGTTGTGGGTCAAGCCCCCCCCACCCTCTGGTTGTGGACGTGAGAGAGGCAACCACTTGACATCTCTTGCACCAATGTTTCTCTCCCTCTTTCTCCCTCCCTTCCCCTCTCTCTAAAAATAAATAAATAAAATCTTAAAATAAAAATCAAATAAAAACCTCATCTGGTGGGAAAGACACTCAGCACACTGCTGAAGACCATCTGCCACTTGCACCAGTTAAAATAGGCACGTCCTGACACAGCATTCCATTCTATAAATTTATCCCAAGCAAATAATTGGACAGGAATGCAAAGTTTTGGAAAATTACTAGTATCACTTATAAGAAAAGTCAAAATAATACATTCCTATTAGTTGTTATATAACAATACTGAAAAAAAAATGAGATGGATTTAGACATACTACATGTCAAGCACTCCAGAGACATTATAAGTGAAAAAAGCAGATATAACAGTAAACATAGTAAAATGTCATTAATGTAAAATAAATATATATGTACTTTTCATGGTAAGTGGGATTTCGGCAAGCTTTTCTCTTTAAAAATTAAAAAAAAATTTTGCCCTGGCTAGTGTGGCTCAGTGGACTGAGTGCTGGCCTGTGCACCAAAGGGTCACTGGTTCCATTACTGGTCTAGGGCACATGCCTGGGTTGCAGGCCAGGTCCCCAGTAGGGGGCATGCAAGAGGCAATTGTACATTGATGTTTCTCTCCCTCTCTCCCCTCTCTCTAAAAATAAATAAATATTTAAATTTTTTTAAATTTATTGGTTTTAGACAGAGAGAAAGACAAAGGGAGAGAAAAACACTGGTTTGATTTTCCATTTATTCATGCATTCATTGTTTGCTTCTTGTTTGTACGCTGACAGGTGAGCAACCCTGCAACCTTGGTGCATTAGGACAACACTCCAACCAACTGGGCTACCTTGCCAGGGCCAAAGCTCTTCTCTATTACATACTACTTATGTTGTAAAAAACTAATAAAAAAGGAAAGATTTTCTTTATTTGGGGAAAAAGTAGTCTAATTTAATTAAGTAGGTTTGCAAGAAGTAAAAATTTATCACTTTCTTTTAAGTCTTATTTCTTTTTTTTTTTTTTAAAGATTTTATTTATTTATTTTTAGAGAGGGAAGTGAGGGGGAGAGAGAGAGAGAGAGAAACATCAGTGTGCGGTTGCTGGGGGACATGGCCTGCAACCTAGGCATGTGCCCTGACTGGGAATCGAACCTGCGATGCCTGGTTCACAGCCAACGCTCAATCCACTGAGCTACACCAGCCAGGGCTAAGTCTTATTTCTAAGATATTGTTGCTTTAATCTGAATACTTTCAAGAAGGGTCACAGACACCCATGTGTCACTGAGCATCTGCGCTGGGAGTGGGAAGTACACTTTCTGATACACCGATGGCCAACTGCCAGGTTACAGAAAACCAACCCTTGTTTCTTCTCGGCAGTCACTGGCTTTATGTCAAGTTCCTGAAGCTACAAAAGGAAACAGAAAAGTTGTCCAGAAAGACTCTTACCTGGTATCTTCTAGCGACACCTGACCGGATTTTTCATCCACGATAATTTTACAGTGATCTCCAGAGATCAGTTTATTGCCAGGAAACGAAAGGTCACAACCTAAAACACAGAGGGGGACACCTGAATGTGACTATGCTTACCATACACAAACAGCCCTTTGCATAACCAGAGCGTGTTTGCACGTGACTGGAAATCAGGGCCCATGGTGTACGCACTTAGGGAGACAACACCTAATCAAGCAAGGTACAAAGAACATTTGTTAAAGGATTTAAGTGTTAATCCAAAGTAAAAGGACAGGGACTGTGTCCTGAGTCTTCCTCATGCTCCATTAAGGGGACAGGATACCCCACCAACACCTCCAAATAAACAGCAACAGCTTCTAGGCATCAATTATACAACATGCACATGTATGCAGCTAATGATAAATATTATAGAACTTAAAATATACTAAGGGGTTTAATTATGTGATTCTTCAGTATCTTTTTAAAAAAATATTTTATGTATTCATTTTTAGAGAGAGAAGGGAGAAAGGGAAACATCAACATGTGGTTTCCTCTTGAGCGCCCCCTACTGGGGACCTGGCCTGCAGTCCAGGCATGTGTCCTGGACTGGCAATCGAACCAGTGACCCTATGGTTCATAGGCTGGCGTTCAATCCACTGAGCCACAACAACCAGGGCTTCAGTATTTTATCTTAGTCAATTTCTTTTCTGTGTAACCTAAGGTTTCATAAACCATACAAAACTGAAGCAATGACAAATGGTCACCGAATATGACTGAGGAAATTTTCACAGGCACACGTACATGTTTAAGAAAATTAAAAACAGAAGGGAGATGCAGCTATAGCTAAACACAATCCTTATATCCTCATTAAATGCAAAGAGAAAATCCTCAAATACTTTGTTCTCTCCTTAAACCTAAAGAATAAAAGTTTTCAGGAGCCTTTTAATATCTAATTACTAATCTGCTTATAATAGGTATATGTGTTATAGTTATTGAGGTTTAAAATAGCTTTCTTTTTAATAACCTAATGTAGGAAACAATACAGTGTCCATCAACTGGCGGTGAATTAATAAACAAACGCTTGCACATCGGAAAAAGGGAATGCTACTCAGTAATGGAAAGGAACAGAAAAGATGGAGACACAGGACAGCAAAGGATGGATCTCAAAAGCATTATGTAAGATCAAGAAGGCAGGCACAAAAGACTGGTGGAATACTGTGTGCTTGCAAGTAGCTATTCTAGAGAAGACAGACTATAGGGACAGAAATTAACTCAGTGGTTGCCAGAAACTGGGCTTTTGGGGAGGGAAAGGACTTCAAAAGGCCACCAGGGAATTCCCTGGGGTGACTAGTGGTGGTTCTATTTCTCAAAACTCACTGAACACCAAAAGGGTAGATTTTACCGTATGTGAACCAGGCCTCTATAAACCTCAAGTATTAGAAATGTTATTTGCATCAGCCTTTGTTCTGCAGTATGGGAAGTGTTACATTTGTCTAGGTGAATGTCACCTGTGCTCCAGATGTCTCCACTGCACCGAGCACAACCTCCCGGCCCAGACCCTGTTGTAGTCATGCTGTCACCAGTGTGGGTTTTGAACAGGCTCTGCAAGCCAGAACATCACCGTTCTAATTTGGACCTGAGATAATCTGTGCTCAACTCCTGTTCTTGGCATGGGCCCCGCTTGTCATTCAACTGGTTACATCTCTCATGTGGTTGCTGCACGGTTCTGCCACTCCCCAAGAACGGGGGTCTGTTTGGGAAGTGAGGTCCTCATCTCCTCTCCCGCACATCAACTCAGCTCTCCCTTTCCCCCCAAGTAATGGGGCTTATACATAGCAGGTGTGTAATCATTTTAAATTAATATAATAAAGTCCTACAGCTCTTATGGTATGTTTGTGTGCCCCTCAAATGCATGTGTTGAAGCCCTAACTCCAATGTGACTGTATTTGGAGATAGGCCTGCAGGGAGTCGGGGTGGGCCCTAATCTGAGAGGGCTGTGACCTCACAGAGACAGGAAGAGACACCACAGCTGTCTGTCCAGCCCGTGAGGACAGCGAAAAGGTAGCCGTCCAAGGAGAGGACTCTCAACTGGAAACCCACTGGCACCTCCATCTGGGACTTCCCATACTCCAGACTGAGAAATGAGTTTCTGTTTAAGCTTCCTGTTCTGCAGCGTTCCTAACACAGCAACTACAGGTTTTGCTGTCAAGTTTAATATATGCGATGGAAGGACTTCTATTAAGAAGCAGATTAACTTGACACGTTTTTTTCTCCTTGAAGGAACATGTAAAATGCTGTTATTAATATTGTGTTACAATAACAATGGCTAATGTTAAGTCCCTCAGCTACACACGTCACAGGGGTGATCTCAACCCTTCTCGAGACTGTGAAGCACGTACAAAAAGCTGCAGAAAGGTGAGATGTGAGCACAAAGCAAGTTATGTGATGATGCGAGGTGGAAACTCAGCAGTTCTTTTCCACGGCTTCCAGTCTTCACCAAACTTCTGATTACCTCGATTAAAGACAATTACTTGTTTTTCAAAAGTTTCTAATGATATGTAAGAACTTCCATAGTTGCAAAAAAATTAACTTGACATTGGGATTTCCGACAACCAAAAAAAAAAAAAGCAAACCAAACAAGAAACCCCTGCTAAACAAAAACAGCTGCAGGTCCACTATAAGGGGTGAAATGAAACCGAAAGCCTCTGCTTTTAAAGAGCAATCACTCTCCCCTCTTTTGTAAAGTACACAGTCACAGTATACAAACTAAGGATTTTTTTGGCCTGACCAGTACACTCCTCTCTTTGCAGGAAAGCCGCTCCAGCAGCACTGGGGAGTGGGAGGGCCCCCTTCTTTCCACAGTGCCTGTCTCTGGCTCCCCCATTCACTAGACCAACATATATCGGGGTGGCCAAAAAGTTCATATGTTGTCTTCCATAAAATAAAAGACACATTTTTCATTTTCACTAATAACTTGCTAGATCTGGACATTTTGAGTATGTTGGCTATCTCCCACGTGGTACAGTGTTGGTCGTTCTCAATTAATATCTCGATTTGATCACTATCAACTTCAGCTGCTCTGCCCAACCCTGGAGCATCATCCAGCAAGAAACTTCACAAACCACTTTTGTCACGTTTGGTCAGTCACAGCACCTTCTCTATGCACTACATAAATCTTTTTTTTTTTTTTGCGTTTTAGTTGCATTTTTACCTTTCTTGAAATAATAAAGCACAACATGCCAAAAATATTTCACATTTTCCTCCATCTCTGATATTAAAATGGCTACACAAATATTTACAAATCTTGATCAAGTTTTTTTAAATGCATGCTGATGTAACAGCAGTCACAATACAATATTAACAAAATCGTTTTGAATGAAGTTAAAGACAAGTAAGTGCTACTAGAGCCACCTTACAGAAGAGGAAAAAAAACCACAACGAACTTTTTGGCCAACCCAGTATTTCAAAGGTAGCAGCAGTTGGTACTTGAGATCTTTTCAAATGAAGAGCCGGCAACTATACATATTTCGCTGCAAGCACTTCTTTAGCTGCATCCCATACGTTTTAGTATATTCTTCACTTTATTCATCTTGATCTATTTTCTTTCTTAAAAACTTCATTTATTTATTTTTAGAGAGGGGGGAGGGAGGGAGGGAGGGGGGAAACATGGATGCGTGGTTTCCCCTAGCGCGCCCCCTACTGGGAACCTGGCTCACACCCCAGGCCGGTGCCGTGACCGGGGATCGAACCGGAGACGCTCTGGTTCGCAGGCCCGCGCTCAGGCCGCTGAGCCACCCAGCCAGGGCATCCTGCGCTATTTTCTAATTTCCCCGTGGCGACTTCTTTCACACTCCCCGCCCCCCAACACCCGCTCAGGAGCGCGTCATCCGCATTCCCGCTCAGCTGCGAGTTCCCAGCTCCCCTCCCTCCCCGGCGCATCCCAGAGCGCGGCGGCGAGGGAGGCGCTCTGTGCGGCGACGCAGCCGAGGAAGCTGCGCACCGGGGCCAAACTAACGCCCTGCTGCGTGCAGTTCTCCCGGGGGCGAGCAATCTGCAGGAGGCGCCCCCGGGAGTAAACGGCCTCTCTCCCGGGAGAAGCTGTTCCTCACAGGCCGCGAGCCCGGCTCCAGTCCACGACCTCCGTCCGCACCCCAGCCCCACCGCGCGACCCAGGCCCCACCCAGTCCCCGGCTCCAAGTCGCCGACTGCCGTCCCCATCCCGGCCACTTGACCTCCGGCCCCACCCCTGCCCGGCTCCCCGTCCCCACACCGGTCCCCATCCCGGCCCCACCCCGGTGAGCACCTCTCCTCCGCCCGATGGTCGACTCGCGTTTCCGCAGGAGGACCGGCGGCTCGCTCTCCTCACCACCGAAGCGGAGGAGCCTCCCCCACGGCTGCTGAGGCGGCTCCTCAGACGACTCCTGAGGCGGCTGCTCCATCGGCTCACATCTGCCGGAACCCGGAAACGTCACAGGATGCGGCCCCGGACCTCGCGGCCCTGCCGCACCGCCCCCCGCGTGCCGTCGGGCGCCGAACCCGGAACCGGCCGCACCGCTGTCAACAGAAGTCGCGGGGGTCTCTCAGACCCGCTAGGCGGGGCCAACGAGGATTACGCCCTGCGATTGGCTGGCGGTGGCGCCCACCGAGCGCCGAGGCTAGAGTGGACCCGGGAGCGACCTTGGGGAGTGGGACTGTGAGAGCAGGCCGAGCGTGCGCAGTGGACCTGGGCGCCATCTTTGATGCTGGCCAGGACAAGTGCGTCGTCGCAGATCTCGGAAATAGCCGCCGTTGGCGCCATGTTAAGTTGGGGCAAAAGGGACGGATTGACTTGGGAACTGGGCACCCGCACTAGTTTTCAAACGTTCTGCTTACGAAGTGCAGATACGCACACGAGGTTCAGCATTTCTGACACGTTCCTCAGAAGAAACGACATATGTTAAAATGTCTCTCCATTTCTACCCCATTACAGTGAGTAATTTCAGGTCAGTACTGCCTATTGTTATGGTATAATGGAGAAATTTTCGTTCTTTCTTTTGCAGGAAGGGAGTCCTTCCTTTTGTTGTATCACACGGGAACTATTCTAGATAATTAAATGCTTACATAACTCTCGCCCCCCAGCTTGTATCCCAGATAGAGTAGCTTCCCCCTTTAAAATAGTAAGTTCTTGAGAAATGCTTTCTATTATGTTGTTAGACAATATGAGATCACTGTTGATTTTCTTGAGTGTGATTACAATATCGTGGTTACATAAGGAAATTTTTTTTAGAGATAGTACTACTTAGGGATGAGATGTCATCATTGTTGCAATTTTCTTTAAAATGCTTTTAGTTAAAGGATAATATGAGGCTATTGTTACATCTATAATTAGTGGGTATTTGTGCATTGATAGTATGTTTGTGATTTCTATAATAAGGAAAAAATACTTCACATGGTGAATTGTCTTGAATGTAATGAATGGTTTTCGGGGAAAGCTCTTCATTTATGAGCTCACAGATACATCCATACGCAGCACCACCTTTAAATAAAATACAAGGTTGTCTCAGTCACTTATATGTTAGTTACCATAACTAAGCAGTTTAACCATTAATCTTGAATATGGCTGTTTACACGAATCTCATTTTGTTATATATAGTACTGTTTTTAAAAAGTTGAAGTATAATCAACAAAAAACATTTTATTAGTTTCAGGTATACAACATATTGTTTCAGTATTTATTTATGTTCCAAAAGGATCACTACAGTAAATCTAGTTACATTTATCACCATACAGTTATAATTTTTTTCACATGATGGGGACATTTAAGATATATTCTCTTACCAACTTTCAATTATGCAATACAGTATTGTTATCTACAGTCACTTTGCTATATATTACATTCCCGTGACTTACTTTATAACCGGAAATTTGTACCTTTTAACTCCTTCCATCCATTTCAGCCATCCCCCAAACCCTGTCTCTGGCAGCCACCAGTCAGTTCTCTGCACCTATGAAGTGCATTTATGTTTTGTTTGGATTCCACGTATTAGTGAAATCATCTGGTATTTGTTTTTCTCTGACTTATTTCACTTAGTATATAATACCCTCTAGGTCCATCCATGTTGTTGCAAATGGCAAGATTTCATTCTTCTTCATACCTAATAATCCACTGTATGTACATGTGTGTAGACATATATCATATATATACAGTACTCTTAAGTTTCTGCTCACAAATCATTCAATAACTCAGTGTATGTAACTGAATCTCCAATTTGAAGATGCAGGGGGACCACCTGAGTGGCCGTAACTTTCTTGCGGGTTTCTTTTCTGTCACTTTGTGGCATCACTGGTAATCTTATGGTGGCAATAAGTTTTTCTGCAACCTGGTGGTAGACCGACAGTGATTAAAAAAACATTCCTTCTTTTACAAACTGCCAAATCTGCAGTGTTGCTTTGGGCACTGCTCTTGGAAGCTTAATAAGCTTCAGCCCTGCTTATCTAGTCCATTTCTCAGCCTCACAAAAAAAACAAACAAATAAACAATTTGTGGGTGAAGGAAGGCATTCTACTGATTGTAACAATGAAATTATTGAATGAATTTAAAATGTAGTGACTAAATGGTGAATCACTGAAAGAAGGTAAAGTTTTTATGTTCACGTCATGTCACTGGGTGAAGGGGACGGGTTAAGGGTAGTTGAAGGGGATTTTGTGTGTGCAGATAAGAAATTTCCCAACATGGGTAAAAAGTGCAATCAAAGCAGCAGTCAGGTTTCTCCTGAGTCCTGAGTCAGGACCACAGCTCCGGCTGCATGTATAACAGGGAGTCTTAAAATAAAACGCACAAGAGTTTTGCCAATAAACTTGGCCATTATTACCAGTAAGTAAAGTACTAGGTGGAAAGGTGATAATATAGTTTTTTCCTATAAAAACTTATTATTCTGTAGCCTATAAAAACCTCCCCAATTCCAAACCTGGCTGGTGTGGCTCAGTGGATTGAGTGTCGGCCTGTGAACTGAAAGGTCGCCGGTTCAATTCCCAGTCAGGGCACATGCCTGGGCTGGGGCCAGGTCCTGGGTTGGGGGCCTTGTGAGAGGCAGCTGTTCTCCCTCACACACTGATGTTTCTCTCCCTCTTTTTCTCCCTCCCTTCCCCTCTCTCTAAAAGTAAATAAATAAAATCTTTAAAAAGGAAATCTCCTTAATTCCTATATTTGTGGAAATACCAGGTAAGGAAATTAGGGGACATATATTTGTTAAAATGTAAGCAAAAATAAAATCCCATTGCCGAAAGGCAAGTGGCGCCAGTGACGAGTGGAACTGCAGCCGCGCAGAAAGGAAGATGCAAGTGGAGTCTCAGTGCAGCCTCCGCAGTACAGTGAGTGCGCCGAGTCCTTTTCCTCGGTGCTCTTCAGGCTGTACTTCACATCCAACCAACTCTGTTCAAACACCAGCCTGTTTGTTTAACTGACAGTAGGTCTTGTTCTATAGCCAACATTGTATAAAAACAAGAAAACATCTGCTAGCTAAATACATTCTTTAGTCAGTGGACAATCATGAAAGATGGACAAACAGACCATACCTCAAAGGACATCATTGGGACTTTTTTCTACACACTCATTTTTCTGCCTCTCTCTGCTTCATTTTAGGTCTTAGAACTCTTTATCCTGAAGATAGGGTCTCTGTACAAGTAGGGAGGATGACCGACACAGCTCCAGTTTCCAGTTTTCAGTTTTCCAAAGGGAAGCCACTGCTCTCCAGGACCCATTTTACACAGTCTTGATGAACACACTTGAACTACATGCTCAAAACCTGGGCACTCACTGTGTCCGGAAGGACAGAATATGGCTTTGGTCAGTGGGTCAGACAATCACATTCACAGGAAGGAAAGGTGGGCTGTGATTCATGGGCCTAGAACAGGATGGATCAGACACCGTAAGACCACTCCAAGGTCCTGTTTTAATTTTACAGATTGGGAAACTGGAGACCCAAAAAGCTTTATCTGTCAAAAACCATACGGTAATAAAATAATTAGTAATGCAAATGAGACATTCCTCTTGTGCTTCTGTCTTTTCCAGATCCTCAGTCCTTTCGGGCTTTAGTCTGTGAAATAATGTAAATGTAAGAGTTTTGAGCCATTTGAAGAAAATAGCCGTTTTAAACAGGGATGACTACAGAGTAATTAATAGTAGTATCATAAAGAGTGCTTTGCTTCTAGGGAGATAGGGGGATTCAAACCCAACTCTGCCACTTGGTAGCCGAGTGACCTTGGTGTATCAAGTACCTCAGAATTAGTACTGAGCTAAAAGCTTTAAAAAAAGTAAAGCATTAAGCACAGAGCTTAATGTAGCACAAGCACCCCCCACCCCACACAGAAAGATGCCACTGCATTAACAAATGCCAGAGTTCATGAGTTCTCATTCCCTCCGTCAGAAACCGACTCAACAAGGCAAAAATATGCAGTTTAACACCCGCACTCAGGCATTAATCAAAGCTGGGAACTGGCTGTGTGTGTGTGTGCCAGTGAGGTGCAAGGCATTCAGATAGGAACGAAAGCCAAGGACAACTGTGTGTTCCACAGGCGGAGCACTGGGCCTGGGGATGTGGAATCCCACTGCCACTTAGTGATCTTTGGCAAGACACTGCCCACCTGTTGGACTGGGTCTTTCTTGAGTTAGGTAACACCGATTTCTGCAGTCCCACCCAGACCCTTGTCTTCAGAAGGCACAGCATGCATGCAGCTACACTCACACACGGTGCCTCTTCTCTACTTGTTTTGGAAATTATATTCTTGGCACAGCTAAGCTGTGAGGACTCCACTCTTTTAAGCCTCAGACAATTAAGAGAGTCCCCAAGTTTAGTTTGCAAAAAAAGTTTTCTCTCTGCCCAAATGCCAGACCCCAGCTAGGTGAGTGAAAGGCTTGGTGGCATGTTAATACCACCAATAAAAATTGAATCAGGAGGTGCTTTTCACTGATGTTTTAGGTGTATCTGATCATACGTGTTGGAAACTGGTGGGGGCTCAGATTAGGTTTGGGAGACCAAGCTGGGATGGAAGCCAGAGTTTATTGTTCATAATGATCACACTCAATCGTGTCCACTCATCAAGCAGTTTACTCAGTAAACATGTGGGCCGAGAGGGAAGTGTCATCAATAGGTCTGACCAGGGCAGCCCCGACCCCGAGGTGCACTGTTGGTGGGAGCTAATGTCGGCAGCTAACAGAGATTGTGCGTCCCTGAAAGAACAGCAACCTGACCTTTGTTTTTAGTTGTTGACCCCATTCTTGTATGGGAAGCACAGCTGGCCCCAGATCTCAGACATCATCACTTGACACATTCTGCTTCTGGACATTACACACAAGAGGATCAATGTATGGAACTTGCTTACGCCCTTGAAGCTGGCCTGTGTTCGCGGTCTGGGGTAAACCTGCACAGCCGTCTGGGGTTGAAATGCTCCCGTCCCATGATCAAAGCCAATGCCAATCTGCTTCCCATGTCTTTGTGTGACTCTGAGCTTGATTTCTTTTAAGTAAACAATTTTCCATGATAGGAATGCTTCAGATGAGAAACTCAAGTTACAAATGTCACTTATATGTCTCTCATCCTATCATCTCAGCAGTGACTGCTTTTATAGCCACGTTCTCTTTGTTGAGCGCCGTTAGCATTCTACATGTTGATAAATACCTAAATAGAATGATTTAAGTATTAAGTAAATTTGGTGTTCTGTGTTTATTTAATCTTAGAATTCTATAAGCAAGACTCAGTGACAAGATGCCAATAGTACCTGGATACAGTGAGAACTGACTGACCCAAACTGCAAAGACCCCACAAAGAAAAGAACGAACGATCAGATGGTACCCCAAACCCACAGATTTGGCCTCAGGACAAAATGACTACATTTAAGGTCAACAAGGTGATGGAAGGAAACAGCAATGTAGGGGAAAGCACTTTTAGTGGTAATTCAGTTAAACTTCATTCTTTTGAGCTGCTGTACTGCCTGCTTCTAAGTTACAGGCACACATCATGAGATAAATAAAATTTCCTAAGATAATGAGAGTGAGAATCACTTTTCCCTTTGCCATGTGGTGTAAACGGGGTGGGAAGGATCCTGACAGTGGGAACCACTTTATTATCATGCATAGGTCACACGGCACTATGACAACGAAATGGTCACAGGGAGCTGTCACCACACTGTATTCCAACTAGGCCCAAGCCTCAGAATTTTTGTTTCACTCGCTGGCTGATTCCATAAAGTCGGGGCCAGAGTCATACCCAATTGGATTAACCCAGACTGTGTTGTGAATGGTGCTTCCCAGACTTACACAAAATGGAAAACCTGCATGAAAAGCTCCTTCAACACGCAGATTAAGATGCAGAACCAAGTGGAAGAGAAGACACTGCTGTGCGCGTAGCTGGATGGCAGTTCTCTCCCTTCCAACGAGGCTTGTGAGCTGGTGAGAGGAGGCAGGTGAGATGGCTGAGAGGTGTTGGACTCAGATGGGACGGTGCTGTCGGTGTCAGGCCTCTGCTGCACCCATGCTCACTGGGCTTCACGAAGTGGTGAGGGCGGCAAGCTGGGTTTGATCTGAGCAATGGTGATGTTCTGACTAGTGTGTGATGGGAACTGGTGTGGAGCCTTCGGGGAGATTCTCCAAAGTAACTGTGACTGCAGAAATGAAAGTCTTGTCTGTGGTTGCAGACTGCATGCATTGTACAGAATAGAAACAGCGGAATATGGAATGAGGATGTTTAATTGCACCGCACAATTTTTAAAAATGAGTACTGGGAAGTAAAGTCTGTCACTCCTTCCTTTCTTCACTCAGTGATGGGTTATTGTTTTTTCTTACACATACACAATTAACATACTAACTGCTTTCTTGTAGTTGTTTGGCTAACCCAGAGGTAGCATGAGATGTTATAAATATTTTGGTGATATTACTGAAGAATGGTAACAGCTGCCAGACCACCTGCATATGTAGCAGATGGCAACCTTCTGAGCATTTCCATTTGTAACAAAAAATACTTTGATATTTGTTGTAATTTCTACTGAGTTGTTAAAACACAAAATACTGATTTTTAATGAGGAAAATCTTGATAGATGTCCATCTGTGCCCCATGAGACACAAGTACTAGTAACTGATGCTCATCATTAAACACATGCACTCAAAATATTAGCTGAAGAACATTTGATAAAGGGACTATTTACAGCGTGTGTTCAGAATTAAGGAAACTGACCAGGTGAAGCAGCCAGAAGCAGTGATCACCCTTAAGTCTGAAGAGCAAGGACAGGGATGTCCCAAACTGAAGCTGAGGCTCCCACTGGGAGCTGCAGTGACATGGAGAGATGCTGCCAAACTGCGCGCCAGCAGGAGGGACAAGTAAACACTCCAGCCTCTGCTTCCCACCGGCTCATCTCGTACAAGTACCTCCCATGTTCGACCTAAGCAGAAACTCTAGCTGAGCAGTCCCTGGGGGACAGCCCTTGGGATGCAGAGCAGAGAAGAAAATGGATGAGAGACATAGAGAACAGCCAGCACATGTACAGATCCACAGCACATAGAACAACTTCGTGCAGCTGCTACAAATACAAGTCATACTGAGCATCAAGCAAACAGGTTTCTGACTCAGGCAGTGCAGTCTATTCAGCTGTTTTTAAAGGTGCCCATTTACACACCATTGTGGCCACTTCTAAATAGATCATAACCTAAAATACACTGTCATTGCTGTGGCTGTAAGCAGGACTATTACCTGTTATTTATTTATTTTTAAAGGTTTTATTTCTTTTTAGAGGGGAAGGGAGGGAGAAAGGGAGGGAGAGACACATAGGCACACAGGAGATAACATTGATCAGTTATCTCTCCTACACCCCCTACTGGGGACCCAGCCCGCAACCCAGGCATGTGCTCTGACTGGAATCAAGCTGGCAACCTTTTTTGTTTGCAGACCAACAATCCATTGAGCCACACCAGCAAGGGCAGGGCTCTTACGTTTTAAGATTTTAAAATAAGAAAAATATCTTTTATATTTACCCATATATTCACCATTTCTAGAACTCTTTCCTTCCTCCTGCAGATCCAAATTTCCACTGTTATTTTTCTGCTGACCAAAAACTTCTTTTAATGTTTCTTGAAGGCAGATCTACCAGATATAAATTCTCTTTGATTTTGTTTTTCTGAAAATTCTTTTGCTTTCATCTTTGATGGGTAATAGAACTCTACTGTAGGTTTTTTTTGCCCTCCCAGTAATTTACAGATGTGACTCCACTGTCTTCTAGCTTGCATAGTTTCTGACTGGAAGTGTGCTGTCACCCTTCATGCCTTCTTTTTCCTTCAGGTTCTTAACTATTGTTCACACAGGTATTCATTCAATTGATGTGGTGTCATTGCATGATTTTATATTTTTCTTCTGTTTTGTGTTTCTGAGCTTCTTGAATATGTGGAGATATACTTTTCATGTATGTGGAACTTTTTCCGCCATTACTTATTCAGACACTTTCTTTTGTGTCTTCTCTCTTCTGTCCTGGGACTCTAGTCACTTGTATGTTCCACACTGCAGCTGACTCCCCATTCTCTTCCTCTGTCTTTTTTCTCTGGGTACATCATTTGGATAGTTTTTGTGTTTTACTCTTCAAGCTCATTTTTTGTTCTATGTTTAATCTGTTATTAATTACACCATTTATGTTTAAATTTTAAGATGTTATTCTCATCCTGAGAGGTACCATTTGGGCTTTACAAATATATATCTTCCACTTAAAGTTCCATCAAATTCATGTTTTCTTCTATATAAAAGCTATACGAACATCCTTGTGTACTAATTCCCACCACTTCAGCATTTTCTAGGTCTCTTTCTACTGATTTCTACTTGTGACCAGTCCCATTTTCCTGCTATGTTGCATGCCAGTACGCTTGCAGATGCCAGACACTGTGGGCCCAGAGAAGCTTTGAATCTAGCATTAGTCACTGTCGCCACTGAGGCAGCAGGCTGCTGGGGATTCTGCATGGTGCCCCGTGTTAAAACTTGTTTCCACTCTGGATGGTGGGAACTGTTCCCAGCTCTGCACTGAGTTCTAGGAACTATTGAGCCTCCTGCTCTCTGTCCTACTTTATCTGGTTTCAAGAAGTTTCTTTTCACAGATATGCGAACTGGTATTAAGTCTAAAGACTCCAGGGGATGCCCTGTAGACTTCTGCAGTCCTCTCCCTAGGAAGCTCCCTCGTTTCCAGTGCTCCCCTGCGAATCCCAGCTGTGGCGGCCCCAGTGCCAATTCAGCAACCCTACGCACTTCAGCATGCCGTGTCTGCTACTCCCCTGAACTGCAGCCTGGAAACTGCCACCACTCTGTCCTCTTTATACCACAGGTCACAAACCCGTGCTTGTCATGTCTAAAAACCATTATTTCATATATATTGTACAGTTTTTTTAGCTATTTAAGGCAAGAGAGCTAATCTATTCCTTGTTCAACCACCATGGCAGAAAGAAGTCTTCACACTTAAAACACACCTACCATTGAAAAATGACCCTCTTTTATATAATTTATATGCAACAAACACAACTTCTTTATAGTATTATTTCAATAGGATAATGCTTACAAATCTTCCCCTGTGTGAGTCCTCAAATTATTAGGACTACTCCTCCATCTGAAATCTCTAATACTCACAACATGCTCTACTATACCGAGTTATCCTCACTTAATGAAATTTTTCACTTGCTATGACTATACAGTTTTTCTCCTGTTTAGGTCTTCTAAATATTTAATGAGCTTTCACTTTTAACCAAAAGGTTCTGTACTATCACAATATTGATAGATAACTTATCAATGTGTACTAGTGTCTTTTGGGAGAAGGCTTTTTTATACTGCCTACGAAAAATGTCCTCTTTCTCAATTCTGTTTAGTGACACTTGCCTTTCCAATAAAACTTTCTCTTACAGTCACTGCATTGATAGGGTTCCTCTCCTCTGTGTCCTCAGGAATATCGGGAGGCAAAGTGTCTGCTAGCAGGCCTTCCATACTCACTGCACTCGTGTGCTTTCTACCTGACATGATTTCTCTGGTGGATCATGAGCTGTGACTTCCTGTTGAAAGCAGTCCCACATTCGTTGCACCCATAGTATTTATCTCCTGTATGAAGTCTCTGATGCCTCATAAGATGTGACTTTCTAGTGAAAGACTTCCCACACTCACCACATTTATAGGGTCTCTCTCCTGTATGAATTCTCTGATGTATGATCAGCTGTGCCTTCTCGAAGAAAGCTTTTGCACAATCACTGCATCCATAGGCTTTCTCTCCTGTGTGATTTCTCTGGTGTTTAATGAGCTGCACTTTCTGAACAAAGGCTTTTCCACACTCGCTGCATGAATAGGGTTTCTCCCCTGTATGTATTCTCTGGTGCCTAAGAAGCTGCGGCTTCCAGGCAAAAGCTTTCCTACACTCACTACATTCGAAGGGTTTTTCTCCAGTATGGGTTCTCTGATGGTGAATGAGACTTGATTTCTCACTGAACGTTTTCCCACATTCACTGCATTCATAGGGCTTCTCACCTGTGTGAGTTCTCTGATGGGATATCAGGCTGGACTTCTGGGTGAAGGCTTTCCCACATTCACTGCATTCAAAAGGTTTCTCTCCAGTGTGAGTTCTCTGATGTGTAAGGAGCTGTGACTTCCCAAAGAAGGTTTTCCCACATTCCACACACGCATAGGGCTTGTCTCCTAAGTGAAGCTTCTGATGTCGAATTAGCTCTGACTTCTTAAAGAAGGCTTCCTCACAGTCACTGCACTGGTAGTTCTTCTCTCCTGTGTGAGCTACCTGGTGTCTGAGAAGCTGTGGTTTTCTGATGAAGGCTTCACCACATTCACTGCATTCATAGGGTTTCTCCCCTGTGTGAATCCTCTGATGTCTAATGAGGAGTGAGTTCCTGCTGAAGGCTTTTTTACACTCACCACATGCATACGGTTTCTTCCCTGTGTGAGTCCTCTGATGAGTAATGAGCTGAGACTTCCAAAAGAAGGCTTTCCCACAGTCACTGCAAGTGTAGGGCTTCTCTCCGGTGTGTGTCCTCCGATGTGCAATGAGCTTTAGGTTCTGGGAGAAAGCTTTCCTGCAGTCACTGCATTCATAGGGCTTCTCTGTTGTGTGGGTTCTCTGGTGTCTTTTAAGCTGTGACTTCCTGCTGAAGGCTTTCCCACACTCGTTGCAGCTGTAGGGCTTCTCTCCTGTGTGCGTTCTCTGATGTAAAATGAGCAGTGACTTCCTACTGAAAGCTTTTGGACATTCACCACACCCATACGGTTTTTCTCCCGAGTGCGTCCTTTGATGGATAGTGAGCAGGGACTTCTGGGAGAAGGCCTTCCCACACTCGCTGCACCCATAGGGCTTCTCTCCTGTGTGAGTCCTCTGATGCACAACAAGCTGTGACTTCTTGTTAAAGACGCGGCCACATTCCATACACAGATAGACTCCTCTGTGTGTTACATGGTTTGTCATGGGCCATGACTCTTTGCTGCCGCTCTTTCTACATTTATTGCCATCACAGTATTTTATTCCACCATGGGCTCTGTCAGTTTTCATACAGAATAACAGTTTTTTGTTGAGCTCAAGTTTCCTTCCTTCACGGTTATTTTTATGAAGAAAATCAAGAGGATGATTCAAATTTTTTTCACTGGTGCCACAGTTATGAAGTCTCATTTCTAAATGAATGAAGTTAATGCTTGAATGAAATATTTTACCCAAAACATCATATTCATGGCCTCTCTCCATGCTTTTAAGCTTGTCTCCATTATCTCGGTGCCACATTCTGAGATTATGATCTATCCAGAGTTCTTCTAAAACGGAAAAAAAATGAACCATACTGTGTAAATCCCCCAGTGATTATGCTTATTATACAAAACTTCTGAAATGGAGCCTAGGATCCCAGTCCCCACTGTGCCCCCCCGCCCACCAACAAAATCTCCCAAATACAGTGTCTACTTATTAGGCCTTAAAATTTTGAACAAAAATTGAATAGATATTAAAAATTACAATTGTTTATAATAAACACAAAAAAATAAGGAAAGATGAAATATATTCAAGGAACAGTGATCATAAGATAAAAAAGACTGGAGCAATTTCTAGTGAAATACTAGGGCGGTTAATTTATTTAAACTTGGTAGTAGCAGAAGATCAGGGAAAAAGACTGGTGAACATCCACGGTCAGAAGGCTTACAATACAGGGAAGACTGAGAATAACAAGTCCAAAGAGAGGAAGATTACACACATTATTCAATGTTTTAAAGGATGAAATAATACAATGTACAGTAAATGTAGGATATCAACTTTACATGAAAGATTAGAAATACTAGTCTTCTGTATTATCATTACATTAAAAAAATATTTTCATTCAAGATCATTACCTGAATCTCTGATACAAGTGTACCATCCTTAGAGCTACTTCTTGGAATTATCCAAGAGTTCTCCAGAGCTCAGCATCAACATTTTTATTTAGGTTTCTTGACATTTTAACTGAATCTCTCATCTATTATAAATTGAATCTATAACCTATTATGTATTGAATCTATATGTAATGCTACCAGTGGAAATTATTCCAAACCACAAGAATCTTGCATAACATTAAGACAGAATAAGTACAATTACTTGTAATTTCCACAATATGACCATATATTGACTACTTTAAAGTGATGTTTTCTTTCCAAATGATAAAAGAAAGTTTGGGAAAGTTACAGAGGTAGTAAAAGTGAGCTGTAGAATAAATGGGCCAAGGAAACCAGTTAGAGACAAAAGAAGGGCACTTGGAGCCCAGGAGAGGGAAAGGCAAAGGGAGCAAGCAGGCCTGCCTAGATGGCAAGGCAGGGATGGGAAAGGGTGGGTGTGCTCCAGAGAGGGAACGTGCTGAAGTGATCTTTTAAAGGTTTGTTTACATTAGGGTGAGGTTCTTCATTAGCAACTGTGAAGTAACCTTCCCAGGAAGCACTGTGCAAGATGAAAGATTCGGCAACACCTCAAAGGTGCTGGAAAAGGCAAGAAAAGGGATGCTCCCCTGGAGCCTCCAGAAAGGGCCGCAGCCTGTCCAAAACTTGGTGTGAAGTCTGTGACATTCACTCTGACTTCCAGAAACGAACGGCAAAGGAACTGAGCTGAACACAGAAAAATAAAGGGCAAAGATCGAAGAAGGGGAAGAAGGCCAGGCTGGAGGGAAGGAGCACCGAGGAAAGGTTGGTGGAGCTTCCTTTTCAGGTGGCTTCAAGAACTTTGTGACTTGAGCAGCTGGACCCCAAAGGGTTCTGAGTAGGTGTTATAACCCCCATTTAGAGACAAGAAAATCCAGGTTCTAGGTGTTCACGTTACTTCGCCAAATAAAGTCAGACTGACACATGGGCAAAGAAACAGGAAGACTGCGAAAATTCAACATGCAAACTGCTGCGTAAATGTGGCTTTGACTGCAATTGGTTTGTGAATAGGTAGGTGCTGACTTTTTTTCAAGTTTTATCATATGTTCTTTTTTTTTAAGATTTTATTTATGCCCTGGCTGGTGTAGCTCAGTGGATTGAGCGCGGGCTGCGAACCAGGCATCGCAGGTTCGATTCCCAGTCAGGGCACATGCCTAGGTTGCAGGCCATGTCTCCCAGCAACCGCACATTGATGTTTCTCTCTCTCTCTCTCTCCCTCCCTCCTTTCCCTCTCTAAAAATAAATAAATAAAATCTTTAAAAAAAAAAAGATTTTATTTATTATTTTCTGAGAGGGGGAAGGGAGGGAGAGGGAGAGAAATATCAGTGTGTGGTTGCCTCTCACATGGCCCCCATTGGGGACTGGCCCTCAACCCAGACATGTGCCCTGACTAGAAATCAAACTGGTGACCCTTTGGTTTGCAGCCCATGCTCAATCCACTGAGCTACACCAGCCAGGTGAATTTTTCTTTTCAAAAATATTAATAAGGACTTCAGGTCAACATGCCAGTGTAGGCAGACAGGGGTCTCCTCTTCGCAAAGCCACATCAAAATTACAACTAAATTATAGAACAGCCATCACTCAGAACCATCAGAAATTGAGTTGAATGGAAGTCTGACAACTATGGAATTCAAAAACCACACCCATCCACACTGGTAGGAGGGGTGTAGAGGTGGAACGGGCTGGTCCCACACCCACATGTAGAGGATAAAAATTTAGGAGGGACATCTCAGGAGTGAAGAGTCCCAGTCCCACACCAGGGTCCCCAGCCCAGAGTTCCAGTGCCAGGGAGATAAGCCCCCATACCTTCTGGCTGCAGAAACCAGAGGGGACTGAGTTGGTGAAAGAAACTTCTGGAGTCTGAAGCAGTTCCTGTTAAAGAACCCACACACGAACTTAGACTCACTCCTCTGAGCTCCAATACCAGGATAGCAGCTTGAAAGGCACCAGTGGCCTACGGTGAGGAACTGAGGTGTCTGGCATCAAGGCGGGAGCTAGGGGACAGCTTTCTCCCAGACAGAAAGGAGGGCTCAGCCACAGGGTCGGCAAGTGGTGCCATATCTGACACTCCATCAACCTGGCTAACATCGTTTGCTCCACTCTGGAGATCCCCTGAGACTCCGTCCCACCCAAGCTGCTTTTCCATATGAATGGCTGGGCTCAGCTCTTACTGCACAACTTCCTAAATCCTCTCAAACAAGCAACAGCCAACCCCAGGGAGCCCTCACAGCTCCTATACTTCTTGTTAAGTGGCCCCAGGCCTGCCACTAGCAGCAGCCAACCTAGATTCACAGCTTAGCTTTGCCTGGGAATCTCCAAGCCCAGCACAAGTAGCATCCATCTTAAACTGCTTGATAGCTCAGGAAAGGTGGCCCCAGGCAGAACACAGGCAGGGGCTGACCTTGGCGTGCATCATCTGGGAAACCCCAGGGCCCTTGCACACAGTGGACAGCTACAGACCAAGTAGGAGCGCCACCATTCTGCCCCTGCACAGCTGATCCTCCACGGAGAGCGGAGGTTGGTGGTCAGTAGTCATAGCCAATCCCTGCTGAAAGTATGGGCACACTAATAAAAACCCTTTTTATTTCCATTACAGTACTTATCAAATAGGTAATCATCTTCTTTGTGTCTCTCACACTGGAACGTAAATCCTGAGGGCGGGGAACGTGTTTGCATTTGTCAGTGTGATAGGGGACTCAGGACCTGGAAGATTTTAGCTTAAGGTAAAAAGCTGTAAGTCTAGCAAGTAATGTGTATATTAAGCTTTTCTTTCAGAAACTATAGATAGGGCCCATCCTGGCTCCTGGGAAAAGCAGCCGACCTCCTTGGGCACTGGCTAGAGATTACCACCTGGGGACAAGTTGCAGGCATCTGGGCCTTTTGTGTGACACACCCCCCACCCCCAACAGCTAACTGCCAAGAACAGGAATGCTGCAGCTTAACTCACCTAATCGTCCCTGAATTTCAAAGCCCTCACTGTACCTTGTTTGTCCTCCCGCACCCCCTTATAAAAGATCTGGCCAGAAAAGAGAAGGGAAGATGATTTGTTAGGGTAGGTACCTGCCATCTTCTCAGATCGCTGGCCATTGGAATAAAGCTCCCATAAAAGATTCAATCGCTGTCACTGCTTATTGGATTTGGTAGTGACAGGAAGCCCAAACACCGGTGTTTTTTCCGGTTACAAGTGGTACGCCCCCGCTACGTGGGACGTAACAGCCCTCAGTACTTGAGGACAAATACAGTTCACCTCCCACTGAACTTCTGATGCAGTTTGTTTCTGCTTCACCTTGATAATGAACTTTGCCTTTTAACACAAGTGTTTTAAGGTCAAATACTGAATATTTTAGAGTTTTGAATTTTCTTCTAAATTAAAATTCTCTGTTCCCTCAAGGTTATTTAATGACTCACATTTTCTCTTAAATCCTCTCATTCCACATAATAGCAGTGTTCTGAATTAATGGGAGAACATAAAATCTATCTCCACAGCTTTTCCAAATTACACAAACCCAGACTTACTCATCCATGAATGGTGCCTGGATGTTTGTAATCTGAAACCCTTGCCACGGTGAGATTAAACACTCACCTAGACAAAAACCTTGGTACTAAATAAATATTCAATGAATAAGAAAGTTGCTGCCTTACTTCACCCGAAAACAACCAAGTAATAAAATATTTAATAATTATGTACCACAAATTCCACAGAGAACAGAGAAGTTACTTGCCATCTTTCTATGTGGAAAAACATAGTAAGGCCTCCTTGCTTAGGGGATTCCATTGAATGTCTGGTCAGGCCCAGGCTCAGAGATTTCAGAAAAGGCGGAGACAAGGAACACTCACTGTGGGTGAAGAAGGAGCTCAGACTGAAGAGGAACAGTTCTGAACGGGGAAACCATAGTGCACCGAAGGCCCACATGCAGGGAAAACGAAGGGAAGACACCGAGGAAGAGACTAGTTCCAGTGGAGTTAACTGATCTTCAGGCACAGAAAGCACACTGGAGAGAGAAGACACTGCCATATGTGGGGCTCTTCAACAGGAGTGGAGACTAAACACCCCGGCAGGTGATGGGCTCTCACACCCAGCAGACTTTGTGACGGCATGAAGAGAAGCTTTAGAGAAGTGAAACCTCAAGTCACCACAGAGACGCCCTGGAAGCTGACTGCCACGCACACGTCTGCACAGAGGCCAGGAAGAGCGAACCTCAATCTTTAAGGTGTTCAGTTTGTGTCCTGAGGTCAGGAGTCACCTACGCTCTGTGGGTTTAAAAGGAAATCTGACAAAATAGAAGGAGAAAAGAAAAATAATAAAGGAAACTTGAAGGTCATCAGTGTCACCTAACATGAGAAAAAGCTATGGACTCTCTGAGAGGAGTGGAGCCTGGCCACGAGGTTGGAGTGGGGCAGGGGAGCAGGAGATGGAGGCCGTGGAGGCTGGAACAAAAGCCTCATCCACGGAAGCGAGGGCCTGAAAGACTGACTGCTGACGGGGGAAAACGGGGTGCAACTCATCATCGACCGCACACAGGACGCACCCTGACGTGGGGACCAGGACTTAGAGCCCTTTCCAAGTCACGCAGAACAGTGTCACCAGTCCTGAGTCAACTCTAAAGACTCAAGGGCTTTACACAATTTTATAAGTAACATTTCAAGAGTGCCAACCTGTCACCTGAAACCTGTGATTTAACGTCCACAGTATGCCGCACACCTGATTATTTCTCACCTGGGAAGTGGCGACTTACTATTTCTTCATTTACTATCCAGGGCTCTTGCTCCAGCTTGAAAACGGCATCAGGTTTGATGGTTTGATGACCTGTTGGTTGGAAACACAGAGGACTTGGCTGCCATTGCGTGGATGGCGGCGCTCTTAAATGTGAAGAATATTTTACTACGAAGGCTACAAAATAAAGCAAGTGAATGAAAATCTCTAAATTTGGTACATAGATCAAAAGGATCTTTGACATCTGAAACTTAAATCCAAAATTAGTAAAACCTTCGAGGCCCCCAGTCCCGGGGCACACACCGCGCACGTAAGAATGCTCTTACCCAGGAACACTAGATTGCTGTAGTTCTCCAACATCACATCTCGGTACAAGTTTCTTTGGGTAGGATTTAGTAGCTGCCACTCCTCCAACGTGAAGTCCACAGCCACATCCTCAAAAGAGATCTAGAAAAGCATAATCCCTGTTAAATCTTCAGTGATTCTCCTGTGGAATGCAGGCTTTCTTCTCCATAGAGGCGGGCGGCCACTTCCACTGAGCAGAGGAGGACGGATGGACATGACAGCTGTCACCTGCAAGAGTAGCTGACGAGAGGATGCACCTCCGTCCTGGGAACCTGCTCTTGATCCCTCTGGGGCACCCAGCTGCCACACTGGGAGGCAGCCCTTGCAGAAGCCCGGGAGGCAAGGGGCTGAGGCCTGCCCACACTCCCTGTGGGAGCTGCAAGGGGGCCCCTCCTCCTGCAGCCAGAGATGACCGCAGCCCTTCTCAACATGTTGATTACAGAATCAAACAGGTAAGACACCAGTAGATTCCTAACCCCCAGAAACCTTCACATGAGTGTTTTGTGCTTTCAGCTATTTAGGTTTGGGGTAATTTGTTACATAGCAATAGTTAACTTATCCTAATCTTGTATTATACATTGAGAGACAGAAATGTTATTAAAATATTTGTCATTATGCCCTGGTTGGTGTGGCTCAGTGGATTAAGCGCTGGCCTGCAAACCAAAGGGTCACCAGTTCGATTCCCAGTCAGGGCACATGCCTGGGTTGTCAGCCAGGTCCCCAGTAGGGGACACATGAGAGACAACCACACACACATTGATGCTTCTCTCCGTCTTTTTTTCCCTCCCTTCCCCTCTCTCCAAAAATAAATAAAGTCTTTAAATAAATAAAATATTTATCATTATGAATCCATTCATCTATATCCATTGAATAAGAAATGGAAATAGTTTGTCTTTAAGCATTGTTTCTCAAGGAAGGTGCCACTGGTATTTGGGAACGGTTCTTAGTTGAGCACAGTGCCCCATGCAGTGGGAGCCCGTCAGCCAGCTTGGCCTCTGTCTGCGGAAGGAAAGTACCATTTCTCAGTCACTGTCAGACCCAAATCCCATCTGTGCATCTAAGACACTTTCCTCCCCCGGAGTGGTTCTGCTCCCAAGGAGGACAAATAGCTAGGTCCTTTAGATATCTCCGAGATTACAGAAATTGAGCACTTAAGGGTTCTGGAACTGTAACAGATGCTAGAAATAAAAAGATGAGTAAGAAAAAAATCATGTTCTCAAATACTTTGTCTTTTTGAGCCAGAGGCAATGAAGTGTAACAGAAGCCATGAAACAAGGACACACAGGGCATGGGGACGAAGGGCAGAGGAGCTAGAGCAGCAAAAACGATTTGAAGAAAAAAAAATGTTGCAGTATTCACATGACCTGATTTCTAGTCTTCCTGTAGAGCCACAGTAGTTTAAACTAGGGGGTATTAGTGAAAGCGTAAACACAAACAAGGGGGTCAACCCCCCCGAAATTACCTTCTGGAGAATGGGTCCCTTGTAGTACAGGCTTCGCCTGCTAGATCCTAGGTGTGTATTCTAGGAACCCGTCTGTGCCAGCTGGTGGTGTGGTGAGAGGGTGCATTCAGCTTCAGTGAATTTGTTTTTGAACTCTTTCAAAATACACATTTGCGCATTTCATGATGGGTAATTCATCAGCGCACCTGCCCACACCAGCTGAATGTTCAGCAGTTTTTGACCAAAAACTGCATGAGCCCTCTGCCCCGCCCTCCTATTCATCTGATCTCGCCCAGAGCGACTGTTTGGTTGTTTTCCCAGATGAAAAGAGTCCTCAAAGGGAAACATTTTGTTGACATGGGAGAGGGAAGACAAAAAACAGCAGAAGTACTCAGCAAAAAGAACAAACAATGTGAATCAATTGCAAAAACATGATTCCATCGGGTAACTTTCTGGAAAAGGAAAACTGGAGACAGGAGACAGAACCGTTGTTGCCAGGGGTCAGAGATGCAGGAAGGTGAGACTCGGTGTTTGTCTGCAGAGGTGGACTATGACTGTGATGGGGAATATGTGAATCGATACGTTTTAAAACTCACACGAGGAATCTGGCTGCGGGCTAGAAACCAGGATTTTTCAGGCCCATCCGCAGGCAATGACAAAGGCTTTACCTGGCTGGCCTCCGGGGGATGCCGCCCTCAGACACAGACCTGCTGGGCAGACTGGGAAGGCACCGCAGCCAGGGCGTCAGGACCCTGGCTGCTCATGAACGTGTGCAGCTTCGTTCTCCACATCTGAGGCCTCGCTCAGGGGCCTCTGCCAAGGGCTCCTTATAGGGTGAGGGACAGGAGGACCTGAAGTCACTGCTCATTTTGGCTCAGTACCCAGTACTTTCCTACTCCTGGACCTTCCACCTCACCCTCCTCCTGACCGAGGACCGTGAAACTGCCTGAGCTCATTGTCTGGGGATCCCTGGGAGGTGGGCTGACCCCACACCTGTGCTGATGCACCTGACCCCTGGCCTGTGTACTGTGGGCAACGCGTGGGGGCTAGGTGCCTCCTCGGTTAGGCTCTGGCTGCACCATCGCGGTACATGATAAAAGGCTCGGTTACTTTCATCTCAGCCGTTGCTTTAACCAGGTACTTTGACACCTGGCAGCTGGGCACCTGACCCAACTGCATACCAAGAAAGGGGAAAAGTTGGTATTATTCTGCATTGGTTTAGACAACAGAATTTTTTAAAGAAAGCAAGCTCAGTGGATAGAAATGGCTTTGAAAGGTGAAGGGACATGAGTCTGTTTCTTGAGTCAACAAAGAAAGAAACAGTGCTGAAGGTAGACATCCTTGTGCCTGGATTTTGCCAACAGAAGCAGCAAAAATGCTTCTGAGAGAATGTTACAGGGCCACCTGGAAGTTTTGTAACCATCACCTCTGCCTGGTGACTCAGCTTCTTTCTTAAAACTAGAATATCGGCAGCACGTGTCCCGCACGCCCCCTGCCGGTTCTCTGAACACCAGCACTCTGCAGCCTCCGCCCAGGTCATGCCCGTCGCTGGCACTGGGCTCTGGAAGAACCTTTCCTTCCATATGAATGCGTTTATTACAGGATTGGTGTTTAGGACACCATCCACAGTATCAGCGACGTCAACAGCTGTCGGCGTGTTTCCTCTCCATGTACCTGTCAGGGAAGGCTTGCTCTGCCTTCGGGAGCTGTTCCTGCCGCCCCGTCCCCGTTTCAGGGGCAGCTCAGCAGAGTTCGCAGCTCATCTCTGGCGGTAAAGGGCCTCGCTGCTTGTGCCTCCGCATTCCAGCTTCAGGACTGGGTACGATTCTACATCCACTGTGCTCCTTCGACATCCTTCCCAGATCTACACTCTTCTCTCTGGCTATGATCTAAACATACGTAACCCTCTCCTATTGCTCGTAGAGACTCCTGTAAGCCTCAACACATCCACAGAAGAAAGCTGTGGTGAATAAACAGATAACTCACCTGTGACGTGATCATTTTCTGCAGCTTTGGGGAATTCTGCCAGTCTGAGCCTTCCCTGTGTCCTGGTGCTCTGAGAAAGGCCTCTGTCCAGGGTGTAAACCGCACCTCTGGCCCTGAGGCCTCTGCTTCCTTATCTCGCCTCAGTCATCTCGTTCCTGAGAGCATGGCCTAGAGATGCAGTGGGAATTTTATTTCAGATGGTATAAGTAAATCTCCGTTTTCTCTTACTGGGAACTCGGAGGAGCTGTTGGCTGCGCCCCAGTGAGAAGCAGGAGCGAATGGCAGCCACCGCAGGTCTCAGCTGAGTCTGACACTGCCCTCAGCAGCCCTGGCTCCCACCTGGAAATGCCAACCAAACACACTCAGAGCCTCCCCGCCTTCACACTGCTCTGCAGACACCTCAGCAAAGTCTGAACATACCATCTTTTTTTAAAAAGACTTTGTTTACTTTTATAGAGGGGGAGGGAGAAAGACAGGGACTGTGTGAGAGATACATCAATTGGTTGCCTTTCAAATGCCCCCAAATGGGGACATAGCCTGCAACCCAGGCATGTGCCCTGACTGGGAATCAAACCAGCACATTCCTGGGGGCACTTAAATCAAATGATTTGCATCGGTGTGAAATGCAACTAGCTTCTAGGTCAAGATGAAGTGGCATGAGGTGCTGGCTCGCTACCCCCAGATCAGCTCTGGGGCAAAAGGGAAGCAGAGGTCAGAGGACTAACAGAAATGGCGAGAAGTGAGACACAGGCTGTGGTGAAGCTGAGTGCACACCTGTGGCAGCCCGGAATGGACGGCAGTAAGAAGAGGCCTAAGAGACCCTTTGCGTTGTCTCTTTCTGGGCTCCCACTGGGGCAGAGCAGCCCCGACACAGGTCTCCGGGGAGAACGGAGGCAGATTAAAGTGCTGCTGCCCCAAGAAGCCTACGGAAAGGCAAGGGCTGCCCAGTGACCTTGGGGCCTGGACTCATCCCCCTGCTTCCATCACTCCCCAGGGAAAATGCTCCACTGGGGCTTCCTTCTAAGGACCCCTGAATTCTGACCTGAGGAGCTGCTGGAAGAGGCAGTGAGACTTGGCTGCCCAGTGGTTCTACAGGGACCCTCCCCTCTCTTCAAAGGCCTGGCCTCAGCCCTTCCTTGCTGCAAGGCACCAGAGCTTGTGCGAGAGTAGCTAACACCTCTAGGAAAATCCAAGCTCAGTGGCCTGTAAGGGCAACTGTAAATGAAAAATAAGAAACAAACAAACCCCTAATTCTCCCTCATGCAAAAAACGAAAAGAAACTCCCAACACCTATTCAAAGAGCATTTACTTTAGAAAATCTGTAACCGCAAACGCTTCCTCTGCCCTTTTGAGATGTACGTGAGTCTTTTCCAAAGCGACGTGAGCCTCGTCCAGTTTAACAGTCCAAGAATGTGAAAGTCTTTCTTAAGGCCTAGAAGCCCTCTCTGGAAGATGGGCTATCTCCCAGTTTCTGGGAGGGCGGGAGCCTCAGCAGCCTGACCTCAGCACCCAGCTCTGTCATGGAGATGCGAAAGGATGATTTTTTTTTTCCTTTGGATAAAGGCAATTAGCTAACACAGATGACCACCCCAGTCACCCTGTAAATTAAGGGTGGACTGTGTGTCCCAAGTGATCATTCACCTTGAGAACAGGTGTGGTGGGCTGCATCTACCTGGCCACAGCAAAGGAGACAGCCTTCCCCACTTCCTCCCTCGGCACACGGCTCGCAATGCTCCTCGCACTCAGGTTTACTTGGGATTGAATGATAAAACTGTTTCTTTCTCATCTACTTCTGTGGAGAATTTTTCTGGGTTTGCAGATTATGGTTTTAATTATTTCCCTAACAGGCCAAATAGCCAGATAACTGAGTACAACCACTATTTTTAACACCTTTAAAAGATCACAAACTGCCTGCTGGTGTGGCTTGTTGGTTGGGCATCGCCCCGAGAATAGAGAGGTCACTGGGTTAGATTCCTAGTTGGGGCACAGGCCGGGGTTTGCAGGTTCTGTCCACTGGGCATGTGTGAGAGGAAACCTGTGGGTGTCTCTCTCACATCGATGTTTCTTGCCCTTTCTCCCTCCTTTCCTCTCTCTTTAAAAAATAAAAATAAATGATTTTTAAAAAAAGGATCATAAACTGCATAACAGTTACCATCATAGGCATTATGGCTCTAAAACATTTTCAGTAACTGAGAACAAGAGACCAAATATTGTAGAAGATGCTCCCAGTGTTCTCATGGCTCTAGAAATTCTGAGGGATCTGTGAGCCAGAAACTGGGGATGAAGACCAAGCATGTCTGATAAACACATCTTGGTTATCTGAATGACCAAATATATATCAGAAATCGTAACATCATGCCCACTGTCACTCACCCTGTGTGCCCATCACCCGTCCCCCCAGGCCCCAGTTATTGATTTCACAGTCCACCCTTCCAAGACCTTCAATCATACACACTGTGGGTCCCCAATAACTCATCTAATGAAGTCCCCAATCGCCAGCCCCCAAGTGACAAAACCAATCCATAGGAGTGTATGGATCAAGGAAACCCAAAGCCTCTCCACAGCCCCGCCCTCAAGCCAACACCCACAGGACCCTTGATTCCAACTGCCCCCAGGCTCTCCCTCACTCAGCCCATGCACCCCTGCAGACCACTGACTCCTGCAGGCTTCCAAACACCGATTCCAAGAAACACCACCATGGGCTCCCCAGACCTGGGACAGTAACCTCCATAGAGTCTGTTCACTGGCTGAAAAGTGAGTCACTGAAACCCCAACCACTGGGTCCCCAAGAGGCCCACAGAACTCCAACCACTCCCTCCCACAGGCACCCACTCACTCACCCTGACAGGTGCCCACCCCTGCTCTCACAGAGCTTGCTGCTCCCATCACTAAACCCCAAGGTGTCCCCAATCTCTTATCACACCAGACCCCTCAACCTCCCATCCGCAATTCTCCAATCCACCCTGTGCTCGCCCACCATTCTGTGGTATCCCCATGATTCCTCCTTCTCATCACCCTGAAAGGTCCTCTGGTTCTGCACAAACCCTAGTATCCCAGCCCCTCCTATGACTCCAATTACTCACGCCCTTGTCAGCTCATTCAAACCCCCAAAAGGCCACCCATTAACTGGTATCTGGCTTTCTGTCACTGACACTCAGTGCCCCAATCTCGGATGCTCCAATTGCCAGACCTTGAACACTACACAGGCCCCCCAAAAGTCCCTTCCGCCAAGAAATCAACCACCAATCAGTCAAATAAAAAAACAAATGCAGTCTTAGTAAAGAATTCTTTTATTCCAAAGGATTACTAGGGTGGGGCCTACTGCCACAGGCAGGCTCCGTGCAGAGTGTTTTGGTTTCTTTTATATAGAAAGGGGTAAATCAGGTTAGAGTGGCCAGGTGAGCGGGGACCAAAGTTCAGGGAACTGGGGGAAGGAGAGAAGTTGGGTTAACAAGCATTTTTTTTTAAAATCCTCACCGGCAACCTTTTGGTATGTGGGCCGACGCTCCAACCAACCCAGCCCCCGCGCTAGGGCGGGTTAACAAGCATTTTGTCCCCACTGATCAGTGGGGCATACAGCTCAGCTAATCACTAAGTTGGCAAAAAAGAATTTGGAGGGTCAGCGTCTGGCCTTGTCACTTGGTTACACGAGGGCCAGGGTGAGCCTGACCCAGCCACAGAGGAAGGGGATCTCTGCAGGGAGCTGTTTCCCGGAACACCGAGGGTGGCAGGCGCGGCCCCACGCTGTCAGCCCCAGCAGGCCGCTCCGCGGATGAAATCTTCCACCCAACCGTTCGGTGCCACATTCCCTTCGTAGGTGCCCCACAACTGCTCGCCATTTTTCCTAAAGGCATCCGGGTCGTCGATCATGGAGCCTAACCGTTCCCGCCTCACTCCAAAGGGTGGCGTCCGGGGCGCCCCCACTGCCTGCCCCTGCTGCTTCGGGCCCCCACACCCTTCACCGTACCGAAGGACCCCTAGAGTCCTGCCCAGGGATTCGCCCACTTAATCCCCTGTCCAGCCCCAACTTACTGGTTTTCACAGATTCTACCCTCAAGTGTCCCCAGATTTAACCAGCTCCACTGTCTCCACACAGTCCCCCGTCGCGTCACCACGGGCGGGCCCGCCGTGAGCCCCCCACATCTCCGTCCTGACGCCTCGCACTCACTCGTACGCTCCCCCGTCCCCTACCCCGACCGCATCCAGCTCCCTCCGGCTCCGCGCGCCCCGCGGCCCCCACCCACCTGGACCAGAACCGCACGCGCCGCCCGGCCGTCCTGAGGGCCTGCCTGGCACCGGCTCTAGGGCCGGCAGGTGCTCGCGCCGGGCTCGACGCGGGGCTGCGAGGGTCACGGGGGCCACCCCAGGCCTCAACCTCACGGTTCTGCCTCTTCTCCTACTCTCTTACCCCTTGGGACCGCAGCTCCGAGCTGACACCACCCGACGGCGTTGTGTCTTCGCAGAACTACATTTCCCCGAGTTCCGCTCGTTCCAAAACTACAATTCCCAGCGTGCTCCGCGCTGTGCCTCGCAGGATCGCTTCAAGATTTGAAGGCGCTCTGCCGCTGCGGCGGGTGCTCGGTTCAGAGTTGAGTGGAGCGAGTGCGAAGGGTCGAAATCTGCGTAAATCAACCAAGTTGTGTCCGCAGGAGGGAGCTTCTCTATCCTTTATATTTTTTATCATACCTTAAAGTAATTTATGAAACGAAAGTAGCCCTGTCTAGTGTGTCTCAGTGGATTGAGGGCGAGCCTGCGGAGCAAACGGTCGCAGTTTGGATTCACAGTCAGGGCGCACGCCTCGGTTTGCTGACCATGCCGCGTGAGCGGCAACCACTCGTTGGTGTTTCTCTTCCCGTCTTTCTCCCTCCTTCTCTCTCTAAAATCAAATACATAAAATACAAATAAAAATAAAAGTAATGTAGGTACGTTAATACATCCAATCCAACAGCACTAACAAAAGGACCGAAAATAAAGGAGGAATTTAGGGAGAATTCAATGCAATCATGGGAAGAAAATGCTAATGAATATAAAAGTAATTAAGGAATTAAACAGGAAAAAACTAACCTTGATAAATCCAGTTCCATATGTTCATAAAAATTATGTACAATTAACAGTCTTTTGGTAGTGTTCTCTGTCAAGTAAATGGATTCATAATATTTACTATTTGAGTCTTCCTGCTAATCTTGTCTAGTTGTTTGCTTTTATCCTTAACTTTCTTTTCCTTTCTTTTGTCTTACTTTGTTGGTTTTTTTAGTGACTTTTTGATAATTAAATGCACTTGTTGTTTTTACTATTATAATTACTCAAGATTATGAAATTCCCGGTCATCGTGACTTAAAATTTCTCCCATAAATGTTTATATAATGTTGTTTACATTTTGTCTGTATTTTCCTATTTCATTCACTATTTGTTGAATAGAAAGTTCTTTAACTTCCTGACTGTCAGACAGGAAGTCCTGTAAACGTTATGCTATTTATAGTTTTATTGCAGTTATGAGAAAGGGTCGCTTGATATGTGTTGGACTGAGAGAAGCGTGTTAACAGCTCGCGTTATTGATGTGCTTCTACTTTTCTTTATTCACCTATTGTACTTTCTCCTTTATGAAGTTGGTAACTGTATTATTTGGTGCATTGATAAGCAAAGCTGTTTTACAACCCTGGGAACTGCAGTTTGTAGCCTCACAAAGGGCTCCTCTCTGCTCCGCCTTGCGGTCTGAACCCTTATTCGACCTCAAGACCTGAGCACACCGGTCCCTCTATCGAGGCCGCACTTTTCCCCGGATTGCGTGGGCTCTGCAGGAGCTAGGGCATTACAGTGCCCGGGGCGGATGACCCGAGGCTCTCGCGGAGGCCCGCCAGCCAGCCTGCCTTTCACGTTAGGTTCCCCACTTCTCTCCATTCCCGCCTGCTTCAGGAAGCCGTTCCAGTTACTGGGACCCCCACGCAGAGGCTCCTGGGAGGTGTAGTTTTCTTCCCTGGCCGTCCCTTCTGGCTTCTGAAGCTTGACGTATTTCCGCGTGCGCCGCACCGCCGTTGTTGTCCGTACGTGCCTGCGGTGCTGGATCTGGCGTGCTGTCAGTGGACGCGCGCGGGCAGGGGGCGTTCTCGCTGCCTGTGGCTGCGGAGCCGGCGGCAGCGCGCAGTTAGCCCGGCTTTGAGCGTGCGTTGCAGACCAGGACCTTGGCCAGCCGAGTCCTCCGTGGCCCGACCGACCTCGGTCCTCCCGCGTCAGGGCCGCGGAACGGTACAAACCCTTCGCTCCGGGTTCCTCTGCCCAGGCTCGGAGGCCGCGTCCCTGCTAGGGACTCAGCCGCGGACTCTCTTTCCGTGGGGTGCGAGGTCTCTCCTGGGTGGGCGGGGGTGGAGGCGGCAGGGAGACCCTTACGGTTTGGTTCTGTTCCCGGCAGCCTGCAGGAAACAGCGCGGAATGGCCACCGGGATCTGGACAGCTTCGAGTTGGGTAAGTAGGAACTTGCTTACTTTTTAAAGCTGACCGCGCCGAGCGCGGACACGTGCATCCCTGCACGGTCACTCCGAGGGCCGGAACTCACGGGCTGCCCTCGACCCCACTCCGCCCGGGCTCTGGATCTCCAGAGAGGTTGTCTTGTAGCATTTCGTGTCCGAGGCCGTCTCCCTCGGCAATCCTTCTGATCGCTAGCTGCGGACCCTGAACTCCGAGGGAAACGAGCATCCTTAAGGAAACGATCCGCTATCACTTCAGGTTTTTCACACTTAAGGACTCAGTCGTCTTTATATCCAGTCCTTTAGGGACTCTTTAGGGAAGTTACCCTCCTCTTTGTCTTTGTGTTTGTTCAAATGCTTATTTACTGAGAGTCTTTTTTGTGTGTGCTGGACCCGGGGGCTGGTGTTGGAGGTGTAAACATAAGTTATATATGTTTCTTGTTTTGGAGGAGCTGTGGTCTGGCAGGGAGGGTAATCAAAAGTGAGCATTGGGCACAGTGGCAGGTTAATGGGTAGGGAGAGGAGTTTTGGAGGAGGAGAGGTCCTGTGGACCACCTGGACTGATGGAGTGATCGAGAGCAGCGACCTCACAGTGATGGCTGAACGGACCTGCGTGGCGCGCCAGTGTGTTCTAGCCGTGGGAGCAGTTAGAAGACACACGCAGGGACTAGGGTGGTTTGTAGGCGTTAAATATGCACTGCCTGTCGTCGAGTCTAGCTCAGCGGTAACTCTCAACTAGAAATATACAGAGGAGAGGCACCTACGATAGTGTCAGCTCAGGGTGTGACCGAACAGAGCCTCGGGAAGGACCGAGCAGAGGACTCTGCAGTGACACGGAAAGAACTGCTGTGAAGAAGGGTTGGAGTGAGTGCAAAAGGCGTGGAAGTTTGGAGAATGTCCTTTTTACCCCCTGCAAATTTGAGAAAAGAGCACATAATGTAATGGATTGTTCTTTACTTTTTGGATAAACTTCCTTCTCTCAGTTTAATATGTGTGTATGTACAGAATTCATTTTATTTCACTAGTAGTTTTCTATAGGAATATCGATCAGAGTTAATAGATGAGGTTAGACTACAGTTTGTGCTGTCCTTGTCTGCCACTGTCTGTGGGGTTTTGCAAGTTTGTGTGATGTGCTGTCTGCATCATTTCCTGATTCGACATCTGATCAGATATGATGGGAACTTTCTATTCCTGGGATATTGATAGAACTTACTTCTAAATATAATGTGAGCCCTAGCTGGTTGGTGTAGCTTGGTGGGTTGAGTGCCAGCCTGGAAACCAAAGGATCACCAGTTCAATTCCCAGTCAGGGCACATGCCTGGGTTGTCGGCCAGGTCCCCAGTAGGGGGCGCATGAGAGACAACCACACACACATTGATGCTTCTCTCCCTCTTTTCCTCCCTCCCTTCACCTCTCTCTATAAATAAATAAATAAAATATTTTTTAAAATAAATATAATGTGAGACCATTATCTTTCTGGAGTTTGTTTTATGATCATTGGCTAGTCATCCACACTTTCCTAATTCTTTCTGGGCCAATTTTCGTTAGTTTTGTTTTCCTAGAAAGTTTTCCATTCTAAGTTTTAAAATTCATTGACTTCAACTTGTAAATACAGTCAGTTCTGCTATCATGTTTGCTTTAAAAATGTCAATTTGTTTCGATGTAATTATCTTAGGGGAAAAGGTGAGCTTTCTGATTTCAGACCACCTTCCTTCTACCACTTTAAAATAAGCTTCAGCTCCTCTGATACCCAAACATCAGGTGTTTTTCAAGGTAAAGTATCATAATTATTTTAGCATATTTATGTATTTCTTAACCATGAAATGTATGTAAAACACCCACTGGTTTTCTTTTTGTGTGTGTTGTGACACAGGTCTTATTTTCCCCATGATCCCTATGGTTTTTACTGTAAGATTTTGCATAGAAGTGATTTTTTGTAGCATATATATCTCATTACAGCAGCACAGCTAGTGTATAGAAATGTCCTAATAAATTTTTAATAGGGGTCCTTCCTTGGTCATAATAGTCATGACCAATTAAACAATGCTTGGCCAATTAAATTTTTAAATAGTTTCTTTGTATTTTATTTTTATTCACATCAAGCTTCAAAAATAATAAAAGGCTTCAAGTAGAATAAGCCTTCTGGTTTACCCCTACTCCTTGCTCTGCACCGTGCTCTTTCCCTCCTGTCCCCAGAATCAGCGACTTTGGTCTGCACTCACTATTGTGGCATCTTCTCCTAGCTGTTCTGTGGTCACATCTCTGTGCCTGGTTTCACGTTTCTCCTCCCTCCATCATGAAGTAGCCAGCTTGATTCATGGCCTGGATGGACTTCATTAGGGTACAGACAAGTCGCATCATTTTAACCATCACAACCTCAGACTGCTCTGTCGGCTCTCCTTCCCCGGGCCCTGGTGGTCCTCTTAGCAGAGCCCACTAGGGTCCAGTCACAGTCTTACTTGGCTGTCAGTTACTTTCAGGTGTTGGGAAGTCCAGTTCACACTCTCATTCCAACCCTAATTCTTCCCCCTCTCAGGGTGCAGAGAGGAGACTGGAGGCTCATCACTGTATTCCCACTTCACTTTCTATTGCCCTCCTGTGAGGGCTCCTCCTGGATCGGGGTGGGAGGGTCAGTGATGAGAAGAGAGATGCTCCTGTGGTCTGGCCCTCAGCGCCCAGCCCCAGGGGTTGCACGGAGCCTTGTACGTCCCTGGTGTGCATGCGTCTCGCTCGCTCACCTGTGCAGCCACTCAGGGAATTGCACTCCCTGTCTCTCCCCTGCAGGTTCTTCTCCCTGCAGGCAGTGCTGTTGGTGGGGAAGTCTGTCCAGGGGATCAAGTCCAGGGGTCTTCTGGGCATCACTTCTCAGCTGCGTTTTAAGAGCATTCCAGCACTTTCTGTGTTCAGAATTTCCCAGAGGGCTCAGCAGGCACCTAGGCTGCACGTGAGACACTCTCCTCCATCCCTTCTTCCCATGGGAGCTCTCCTCCATGGGGACGCTTCTCCCTCAGTGGCCTGCTGCAGGGAACTTTTCTCTGGCAGCTTCTTCACAGTCTTCGGCCCTTCATTCACTGTGTTTCTCACCCCTCAGGCTTCCCAGACTCCTCAAAGGGCAGCATCTCGGTCTGCTGTCCTCGACACGCTTCCCTCCTCTGCATGCCACCTCACCTCCGCCAGGACGTCTTCTGTCCCTGTCCTCACAAGACACCCGGAAGCCAGCCACTGCTCCCACTCTGGCCCCAGCACCTTCGTCCCCCACCAGCACACTCTGAGCCCCAGTCGGCCTCAGCTGTAGGCCACACACTTTCTTGGAAGAAGGCTGAGAATTCACCTGTTTGGCACACTTTTTATGGTTCCAGGCTCTCACTCCCACCGAGACTCAAGCTGGGCTGAGTAGCTGGTAAGATGACAGATGCTTCCGGAAGGCCAGACCTTCCCGTGTGTCTGGCACCTTTGTTTAGAATTGTTCTCTAGCTCTGTACAAAACATGCCCTGGTTGTGTTTTTATCGAAGACTCGAAGCGCCTCATCTCGTTTGCACGTGCAGATGTTTGTTTCCCTGTGCAGGACCCGAGCTTCTCGGGTGCAGAACTGCGTTTTATTCACCCTGAAACCTTGTCCCCAGAGAGTGTCTGGCACACAGAATCTCAGAGATTTTTTCCCCCCACAATTCTCTCTCAAAACAAACGCTAACCTGGAGGAAGCAACCTGTGAAGGAACATTTCTCCCGTCCCATTCTGCCACATCCTTTCCACATCACCTAATGTAACCGTGCCCATTTGAACGGGGTGTGTGTTGTTACAGGGGTTGTTGTCATTCAAGGATATATCTATGGACTTCACCTGGGAAGAATGGCAGTTACTGGATTCTGCACAGAAGTACTTGTACAGAGATGTGATACTGGAAAACTATCGCAACCTGGTGTCCGTGGGTAAGTATAGCTCTCTGTTAATCCCGACTGTGACTCCGAAGTTTCCATCCCTTTCCTTTTGCTGACCTGCCCTGGGACCTCTAAAGTACGTAGTGATTATGGGCTTGAACTTTAGAGGTCAGGTGTTCCTCCCTGTTTGGCCGTCACTTCAGAATTATAATCAAGTGTTAATGAGCAGTTTCACACTGTAGCTCCTGACCCCGTAGTCCGTAGCAGTCCAGCCCACATCCTTTGTAATTGTGTATTAACAGGGTATCATGGTACCAAACCTGATTTAATCTTCAAGTTGGAGCAAGGAGAAGAACCATGGATAATAAATGCCAAAATTTCTCGTCCGCGCTGTCCAGGTAGGTGAGTGGGGACCAGGAAGACAGGAGGCGTCAGAGTGCATGGGGTGCCATCCAGGAAGCCTTGTGTGTAGAAACTTCTGTCTGGAGTCCCTGAACCACTGGGGTGGCTGGGGGAGCCCTGGAGCTCCCCACGTCAGGCAGGGGCTGCTGTTCGCCCACAGTTGGGCTTTCCTCCCCGTGCTCGGGGAGGTAGGCATGCCCCACTTCTGTGCACTCTGCCCAAATGGCATTTTCCGGGTTGGTTTCCTTCCTTCGGGCTCCTTTTTGTGCCTTCCTCCCCATGGTCATGGGCCCCGTTGGCTGGTAGCCTCTCGCCTGGTGTCACTCGTGCCTCCACTTCCCAGACATCTCTTGTCCCCTTTGTCATCGGCCGTCGCATCCTTATACCTTACCCACAGCCTTTTACTTCCTTTCCTCTCCTCGACTGTCTTTGGAGGTTTCCTTGCCTCCTCTCTTCTCACTGATCACTTTGAAGCTGTAACTGTTACTTTCTTGGCACTTTTTTTCTTAAGACAATTCTGAAGCCTGACCTGGTCTCCACTGGCTTCTTTTCCCATTTGAGTTGTCCAAAGAGGTTTGTTTCCCAAATTTGGCTGTTTGGTCCCATATTTATAACTATTTTATTGTATTATTTTTTAATTGTTATTTTTTAAATCAATGTGAGGGATAAACATTTGGTCAGTTGCTTCCTGTAGACACCCTGACCGGGGACTGAACCCACATCCTAGGCATGTATCCTAATAAGAATGGAACCTGTGGCCTTTTGGTTTACGGGACAAAGCTTTAACCAACTGAGCTGCACCAGGTAGAGCTATATTATAACTATTGAAAAGCTTTTCCATTCTGAAAATGTAAGCTTTTACTTCTCTCAGTGTTGTAACATCAAAATCAACATTCTTGTCCTTCTTCCTCCTGCAGTCCAGTCCCAGGTGTGACATGCTTGCAGGAGCGCTCCCCTGTGCTTTCCCACCCTCCTCCTCAGTGTGTGGCGCAGGAGTCACTTCTGAAGCCAGCGTCCTCCCTCAGTGCTCCTGTTGTTGCGATCACTGGTCTGGTACTGCTGTTCTTCCGTTCTGCTCTTGGGCTCACCTCGGGGGCCCCTGTGTTTTTCTCCTATGCTAATCCTGGTGCTGCTTTCACTTCTGTTGGTGTCTTATCCTTTGAAATATCCTTCTAGTTCCTGTCTCCTCAGTTGTCTCCCAGACAAGATCCATATTCTGTCATACTTCAGCTTCTTAGCTGTATTTGAGAACTCAATCTTTTCCTTAGCTATTGCTGCTGGATTTGTTTTCGTAAACATCCCATCACAAATCTGAGAATACAAACAAGTATCTTGAACCCCTGATTCAACCACAGGAAACAACAAGGGATTTACAGTCTCAAAGGACAAGTCGTCGGCTGTAGGGCAGCAGCTCCACAGTGTCTTAATTCAGAAGCGCGGTGGCGTCAGGGGTCAGGGCTCCAGCTGCCCCCCTTCGCCTTCCCCGATGTTAGCTTTTCTCTTCAGCATGGCTGGGTAAGTGTCCTGGTGCCAGGCATGACATGAACACACAGCAGGAGCCACTGGATAAGTCCTATTTCTTGCCACAATATCCCTTTTATTGGTGCCCGAAATTTTTCCCAGAAGCCTGAACAACTTACAGCACCTCACAGCTGCCAGGCCCAGTGCCTAAACCAACCATGGTGTGGGAACGGGGCCTGCCTCTGCCAGCCAGACCACCTCCACCGTGTCCTCACCAGTCAAGGCTGTGGCATGGAAGGAGGGAGATGCCATTCAGGTACACGGTGACAGGTGTGTCAGAGTGCCACCTCTGGATGTCCCACACAACGTGCTCTCCTTCCCAACTGTGCATCTTCCGAAATGGTGATGTTACGTGAAAGATAACCATCCCTTCTCCAAAGCGGGGTGGGGCACGTTGTCTTACTAGACCTGAGTTGAGTTATAAGTCCAGGATCTCTTGGGATGTGTGTGGCACCATCCAACAGCTAAGACTGGCCTCCACAGTGGCTTAATTCAGAAGCTTGGTGATGTCAGGGACCAAGGAGGTGACATGCAGGTAGTAGATAGATCTTCTATCCCAGGTGAACACAGTGATGGGAAAGGAACCGGAACATTGCCACAGAAGCCCCTCCTTCCAAAAGGGGAGGAGGGGAGACCACGGCCGTCACTGGTTCACTGCTCACCACATCTGTTTTAGAAAAAGAACGGGGCAGATGTTTTTGGTATAATTGGTATAATTCCCTTGTTAGCCAGTTTCACAGCTCCTAGCACCTCACTCTGAGAGGGTCTTCCTTGCTGGTGTCCCCTGTGGCCATGGGGGAGATAAGGTTGGGGAGAATGCACTCTCTGGGGGCTACTTACAGTTTCATTAGCCCACTTCTGTGGGTGCACGTTTTGGGGCATTTAGGGTTGAAGAATCACAGGGTGTTATCAGAACAGACTTAGGGCTCCCTTCAAAACTTAGCAGGCTTCTACTCAGTTTTCTGTCTAACTCTGTTAACCCAGTCACAACACTCACAGTTATCTAGACGTAGTCTTTAGGCCTAAGAGCTGCTCCCTTCTAGCCACTGGTCTCAGTATCCTCCCACTCAACCTGGAGTTTAGTGGCCCCGCTTCCAGGCACGGACTGTAACTGCACCGTCCCACCGCTGTGGGGATAAGGAGTTCAGGAAGGAAACTGTGGAAGGGTGCCTGTGGTGACAGTGTGATAAGGGGGCAGCTGTTCAGACCCAGACCTGCTGCTGCTTCCTCAGCCCCACCTGCTCTGCTGTCACTTGGCATCGTGTTCCTGTTTGGGCCTGCCTGTCCTCTCTGCCTCTCTCTCCAGCTCTAAGTGTCATCCGCTCCAGGGCTGTGCAGGCGTTCCTTCTCACTTGCACATATTCCCTCTGAGAGCCCCTCTGTCGTGTCACTGAATCCCTTTCACACGCTCTTGATGCCTACTTTTCACTGAGCACGTAGGTCTGACTGCCTGTTTGCTGTATGCACTTGGATATTTCACTGAGATTTCAAATTTAATAAGATGCAAAACAAAGTCCTTTATTCTTCCTCCAAATGTGTTTCTCTCCCAGTGTTTTTCATCTCAGAGCAGGACCACGTGTTTCTCAAGTTTAAAAACTAGGCATTATTAAAACGTCTGTATAAGCCCTGGCTGGCGTAGCTCAGTGGATTGAGCTCGGGCTGCGAACCAGGCATCGCAGGTTCGATTCCCAGTCAGGGCACATGCCTAGGTTGCAGGCCATGTCCCCCAGCAACCGCACATTGATGGTTCTCTCTCTCTCTCTCCCTCTCCTTTCCCTCTCTAAAAATAAATAAATAAAATCTTAAAAAAAAAAAAAAAAAAAACGTCTGTATAGAAAACCACTTTGGATCACTGCCAGTTCGCTACCCATTTCCACAATGGGACGTGGTCTGGGGGCATCTGGTCCCCTCGCCCCCACACTCAGCTCTCCAGTGCAGGTGCGTGAGGCCACTGTGTCTCTGAACCGGCGTCAGAGGCCTGTTTCCAAGGGGAGACTTGTTACATGGCGGCTCTAAAGCTCTTCCATTCCATATCATGTTCAAATTATGATTTTTAAAATATTTTTCTTTCTAGGAAGTTGGAAAGAATGGTACCAGAAAAATCAAGATGTGCTTGAAAGTGTTGAGAGAAACTATGCGTGTAATGCATTTGGAAAACTTCATCTGAGCAAAATGCATGGTTCTTCAAGACAGAGACTCCATAAGTATAACGCACATGGAAAAAGTATGGCACAAAACTCAGGTTTAACCAGAAGCTGTCTCAGAAAGAGTCCTGATAAGTTTCATGGGTACGAACAATCGTATTTTCTGAAGCGTCAAAGAGCTCATGGTACAGAAAAAAACTGTATCTGTGGTGAATGTGGAAAAGCTTTTCGTTGCAGATCACAGCTCGTTGTACATCTCAGGATTCACACGGGAGAGAGACCTTACGAGTGCAGTAGGTGTGAGAGAGCCTTCAGCGCCAAGTCAAACCTCAACGCCCACCAGAGAGTGCACACGGGGGAGAAGCCCTACTCATGCAGCGAGTGTGGGAAAGTCTTCTCTTTCAGGTCACAGCTCATTGTCCACCAGGAAGTCCACACAGGAGGGAAGCCTTACGGTTGCAGTGAGTGTGGGAAAGCCTACAGCTGGAAGTCCCAGCTCATTTTACACCAGAGAAGTCACACGGGAGTGAAGCCCTATGAATGCAGTGAATGTGGGAAAGCCTTTAGCTTGAAGTCGCCATTCATTGTCCACCAGAGAACTCACACAGGAGTCAAACCCCATAAATGCAATGAGTGTGGGAAAGCCTTTCGAAGTAAGTCGTACCTGCTCGTTCACGTCAGGATGCACACAGGTGAGAAGCCCTATCAGTGCAGCGAGTGTGGGAAGGCCTTCAACATGAAGACACAGCTCGTTGTCCACCAGGGAATTCACACGGGAAATAACCCTTACCAGTGCGGTAAGTGCGGGAAGGCCTTCGGTCGGAAGGAACAGCTCACGGCCCACCTGCGAGCTCACGCAGGGGAGAAGCCCTACGGCTGCAGCGAGTGTGGGAAGGCCTTCAGCAGCAAGTCGTACCTCGTTATACACAGGAGGACACACACAGGAGAGAGACCCTACGAATGCAGTTTCTGTGAGAGAGCCTTTTGTGGGAAGTCACAGCTCATCATACATCAGAGAACTCACTCAACAGAGAAGCCCTATGAGTGCAGTGAGTGTGAGAAAGCCTATCCTCGGAAGGCATCACTTCAGATCCACCAGAAAACTCACTCAGGAGAGAAACCATTCAAATGCAGCGAGTGCGGGAAAGCCTTCACCCAGAAGTCATCTCTCAGTGAACATCAGAGAGTCCACACAGGAGAGAAACCATGGAAATGTTCTGAATGTGGGAAATCCTTCTGCTGGAATTCAGGGCTGCGCATACACAGAAAAACTCACAAGTGAAATGAGGATGAGGTAGGGTTAGAAGCATTCTAATAAAACTTGCTCCTTAGGAGACTTCAGGTGATAATGTAGAAGGACATATAAGCAGAAAGCCCTAAAAGTGCACATATTAAGTCAATATAGGAGGGAAACCAAGTGTATTTGGAGTGGGTGTGCAAAAGCTTTTAGAAATGTCATATACAGGCTTTGTAGATGAGAACAATGGAAGGAACCAAGCAGTAACTGTATCGAATGTAATGGCTTCATGAGCCACTAATTTGGAGAATTCTTTCTGAGAACACTTTATAAATTTAATAAATTGGGAAAGCGTTTTCCCATAGAAAACATGTTATGTGGAGAGTCACATTCCAGATTTGAAGCTATGTTTTAGAGGGAAGGAGATAATTGTAAACCTTAGACTTTTTCATGGTGAAATATAAAGGTTTTTATTTTGATATGTAAATAAGACGTTAGGGAAACAGAAGGAACATGCCCTGCAGGTTAAGGGATATTTAGTGCGACTTTCCTGAGCAACATGGAATAGCATTTTTAAAAATTTTGTTATTTTTTAATGTAACTTGTTATACATATATTTGATAGTTTGCAGAATAACACCCCCCCAATATTATCCATAGTAAATATTAAATATCAGTATTGTCTATTTCTTAGCAATATAAGTAATATAATGTGACTTAATAAATGAAAGGACATGGTACTAACCCCAGATAAGGTCACTTACTTGGGAATCTATCTACGTGGGTCTGGCAGGTAGTACAGGGCTGCTGGACGGAGCTCACCATGAGGAACGTCAAGGGCATTTTCAGGGGCATCCAACCTTTTGGTGTCTCTGAGCCACACTGGAAGAAAAAGAGTTGTCTTGGGCCACACATTAAATACATTGCAACATGTAATAAAAAATAATATTTTAGGTAAATTTACAGTTTTGTGTTGGGCCGTGTTCATAGCCATCCAGGGACACATGGGGCCCGTGGGTCACAGGCTGGACACCCCCACTTTAGCAGGTCAGTAGCCATTCCCATGCATCCATATGAGCACCCTAGTTTTCTCTGGAGAAATAGCTCTGGCTTGTCATCATGTCTTTCCGGGTGTCCTGTCCACTCGCTGCAGGTGGGCATCGCACCCATTGTTGGGGAATGGGAGCCTCCTCCAGGACCTGGAGTCTAACCAGTCTCAGGTGAACCAGAAGGGCAATGGAGTTCAGATGCTCTTGTCTCAAAGCCCCACGGAGACCATCAGCTCCTTCCTGCTCCGCTGACGTCCCAGAATGTCTCGGTGTGTTCCCTTTTGGAGCCTGGTTTTCTGGCTTTATGGGTGCTTCCTTATACCTTTTTAATAAAAGTGGGTCTTTTCTTCCTGCTAAAGTTAAGGAGGAGTTTCTTGTAACTGCAGGGCTTTAATTCATAAACTTACTGGCCCTAACAGTGTGTAGTAGCAAAATGGTAGAGACAAGTGCAGTTCGTGGCTTAGATTTTTTCCCTGAAATGAAGAAAATCTTTCAGATTCTTGTTTAAGTTCCAAGACAGAAACTTTTTAGCTCATAGTATGAAATGGTGTTCTTGTTTGCATGCACCAGAAACCTTGTGGCCCCTGAGGAGATTCTGGGAACTCTGAGGAACTATTGCCATGGAAGAGTTTTACATTTATGAGGAAATCTGGGACTGGAGACGAGACAGCTCGCTCTGGTCATCTTGGCCCTTAGGTTCCACAGTGACAGGCTTGAAGCTCTGGAGTGTCTTCTCAAAGCAGAGCATTGAACTCTGCACCTCTGTGACATTGCTGAAATAGCTGCTTACTCACAGCTGCAGTGTTGATAAAAAGCCAGATACACATTTGGTCTGCTGAACTAAAAAAGTCATCCACTTCAAACTTGCATTGGTCTAGAAACGATCTCCTAATAACTCAGGTACAGATGTCTGAGAGGAATCTGAGAACAGCCTAGCAAGCTCTGATACACGTTGGAGTGTGTGCTCTTTGTCCAGGCACACAGGCCAACGACAGCTCACTGCTAATGGTAAGATGCAAAAGGACAGAGATAAACTGATAAATGAATTAAGCATAAAGGAATTAGATCCTAAAGACTGCGAAGACATAGTTTATGCATATTACTAAAACTGGGAAAATATGCTGTGACCAGGACACCCAGGATGTGGCCAGACATCTGTTAAAGATGGTAGGTGTGTGACTTGTGAATCCAAATATCTCAGCAGAAATTCTACCAACTTGGACTGACAGAGACACAGAAGGGTTGAAATGAAGGAGGTTGTTGGGCTTCTGAGATTCTATGCACAGGAAACAAGCTGACAGAGGGATCTAGCTTTAAACATGGGTTGACCTTAAAGAAAAGGTAGTGACTCTGAGGCAGGACCACCCCCTGGGTCCCAGAAGGTGAAGTTGTTTTCAGTGGCAGAGAGCTGGCCTACCAGGCAGGGATGAGGGAGCAGTATCTCCACCCGTACCTGCCATGGGCTCAGTGGACAGAGCATTCAGCCACAGAGCACCTGGAAATCTCTTCAGCTAAATGTCCCAGTTCGCTACTGGGCAGTTCTGCTTTTCACAAAACAGAACATAAGTCAGTCAAGTTCTTTCCCACTTTATTCCAAAAATCCCCCTTTTCTCCAATCTCTGATAACATCTCACTCATTTTTTTCCCAACACCTTACCAAAAGTACCTTCAACATTCGCATTTCTGCTGAGTCTTCTCAAGGCCGTCTGGGCTTTTTCTCTCAAGCACTTCTAAACACTATCTTCTGCTGCTAACTCCAAAGCCACATCCGCAGTTTTAGGCACTGGCTGTAGGAGCACCGTTTCCAGTACCAGAATCTTCATGCACTTGCGAGGGCCACTGGGACAAAGTGCTGCAAAACGCATGCTTGCCTCAAGTCTCAGTTCTGGAGGCTGGAGGTCTGAGATCAGGTGCCAGGAGGGCTGTCTCCTTCCGGGTGGTGAGGGAAGAGTCTTCCAGGCATCTCTTTGGCTTGTAGATACCCATCTTCTCTCTTTGTCTCTTTACATCATTTTCTCTATTCTTTTTCATCAAAATTTCTCCTTTTTATAAAGATACCAGTCATTGATGTAGGACCCACCTAATGAGCTCATTTTAACATGCTAATTGCTTTAACATCACTTTGTGAAAGGAGGGTCACATTGAGGTGTGGGGGTTAGGACTCCCACATGACTGCTGGGGGGACACAGTTAACCCGTGACAGTCAACGAGGGAACAGACAACTGGAACTACAAAACCGATGAGAGATGTGTGCGGAGCACTGCACCCAAATGCATGGGAGTGACATTCTGTAGTACGCAAGGAATCTTCCACAGCATAGGCCAAAAGCTGGGCCATACAACAAGCCTCAGAATTTAATACTAAGGTTTTGTAAAAAGGAAACTGCAACCAGCTTGAAAGCAGAGGCCAATTCTGGAACATTTTGAGCATCCAAATAAATATAAGAGGTTATAACCCCAAGAATAAGATGAGAATCCATGTATCCATATGGACATAAACAAATGTATAGACAAATAGGGAAGAAGGGAAAACTCTTCCTTACAGTAGAATATAACTTAATAAATACCAAATGAAAAGCAAGAATCATCCATGAACACTCAATTTAGGTGGGTAAATGTGTTTATGAGAGAATATTTCATTAGTCTCAAAATATCTGCCCACAAAATACTTATTAATTACAATTGGAAAAATAACTTCACAAAAGAGAAATGTGGCATTTATCACCTTAATTAAACCATGACAATTAATATTGGTATTATTGGTACAAACTAATTTGTGAAACTTGATGATTCTCAGAGGATACAACATCACTTCTGTAGTATTCCTGCCAAAATGCTTAACCTGAATCTAAATCTTAAGTCCTATCTACCAAACAAGGTGAGGGCCCTTCAGCACTTCCCGAATCAGTGCTGAGGGCATGAGACAGAGCCTGAAAGACCTTCCCGGTGCACTGGGACTAAAGGTTCACGACATTGGATACCGAACCCAATTCTGTCTCTGGCACATCAGGACATGTTTGGGAACTTGAATAAGTTTTGTGTATTAGATAACAGTACTGCATTTATATTCATTCTTCAGTTTGATCATTTTCCTGTGATTAGATTATGGGATGACTGCGTTGGACTTAGGCACTGAAGTGTTTAGGAACGTGGAGGAATTATGTCTGCAACTCATGGTCCTACCTTACAAGAAAAATATGTTATTCTATAAAGAAAGCAGACTTGGTGAAATGTTAACACTTGGCAAGTATAGATTAAAAAAGTATTTAGGAACTCTTTAGTGCTCTGTAACTTCTGTAATTCTGTACTTTTTTTTCTTTTCAGTAGTATAAAGTAATTTCTAAATAAAAAGTGAATTTAACGAGGTCATTGGATGTCATAGACATAATAAACTACTTATGAATACATCTGATACAATGTTGCATTTAAAATGAGATACGGGAATTTTAAAAATCTACATAAACCAAAAATCTGACGAAAATGACAAAATGCTAATAAAGTTCATAAAAGAACTGAAAAGATAATTGGTGGAGTAGCCACTTGTCTTTCTTTTTTAATCTACTTTGAGGCTTGTATTCCTGCTCTTCTAAAATTCTAACCGTTTAATTACATCTCTCCCAAAAGCTTAGTCAAGCAACTCGCTCGAGTGCTGGCGGTTGTTTCTAGAACACCAGGACGCCCCAAACGCTAAGTCTTCTGGGAAATGTAGTCCGAAGGCGCCTTGATCTCGCGCACGCGCACTCCCCTGGTCACCGACGCTTGCGGGTTGAGCCCCGTCTCTTTGTCCTTCGCAGCCGCGCAGAGGCGAGCGCGGACGGATCCTGGTACTCTGTTGCAGCTGGTAATAATCGCGGAGGCGCCGGAGTCGCACCGTGGCCGAAGGACCGGGGGCGTTTTGCTGGCCGGGGGGCGGGGCGGCAGCCGCATCACGTGGTTCCGGATCTTGCGCGTCCGAGGTCGGAGGCTTGGGGTTGGGTGTCGGGGTTGTTTCGGATTCCGGCCTGGGTTTCTTGGGAGGGCCGTCGGCTGGGGCGTGTGGAGTTCCGGCCCGGACTGTAGGGGTCGCTGGGCTGCAGGCTTCGAAGCCGGTAGGCGTCGCTCTTAGGCCGGCGGAGAGTCAGGGGAGTCCGGGATGCCCGCGGTGGGGTGTGGCGGGCGCCGACAGACCTGACCAGAGCGCGGGGGAGCTGGGTCTGCACTGGGCCCTAGTTTTGGGAGGAGTTGGGGACCCTGTGGCATTCTGACGGTGCTCCGCGTGCGGCGAGTCGGTCGGGAGGAGTCAGCACGTCGCCTCTGGGTGGCCCACAGCCCTTTTTCCTGAGTCTTCGTTCCCTCGGCCCCCTGGGTTCTTACTTCTTTGGGACGTTGTCTTTCAGGTCTGTGTTTTAAAGCAGTGCCTCCCGCCCGTGGCATCCGTGGATGTGCTCGGCTGTGAGCCCCGGCCTAGTCCCGTGGACAGGCTGGGAACCTATGGCCGCACCCGGGGAGCCGATTGCGTGAGTGTCTGCGGCGCCGATGTAGGTGGCCAGGGGGACGGTTGCCGGGCCTGATGACTCCTCCAATTCAGTTGCACTCATCCCGCTGTACATTTTTCAGTGGAGGTTTTTAAAGGGTTTCTCCCCTCTAAATAAATAAATAAATAAATGTAAATAGATATAAATATAAATAAATAATAAATCCATCCTGCCCCCGCCCCCAGCGAAACGATTTGACGGCAGCTGTTGTGGACCAGACATCACTGACTTGAGCCCCTTATCTCCTCCACTCACGTTTTCCGGGTTTAACAATTTTCATATGAAAATAAGGGAGTGGGAAGAAAGGAACTTTACCCCCTAGCTTGGATGCTTTTTGCTCTCATTAAAACATACTTTTTATTTTAATTATTATGTTGTTTGCTTTGTTCCAACCGTGTACTGCTAGACTGAAACTGCTCTGCTTGCCTGTTGTTTTCTTGGTTTAAGGACTAACGTTAAAAAAATTTTTTTAGCCTTGACTGGTGTGGCTCCCTGGGGTCACTGGTTGGGTTCCCCATTAGGCACAGGGCAGAGTCGCCAGCCAGGCCCCTGGTTTGGGGCGTGGGAGGCAACCAGTCAGTGTCTCCCTCTTTTTCACTCTCCCTTCTTCTCTTTCTAAGTAAATAAAATCTGTTGAGAAAGATACATATTTTTATACTTTTTTCCATTCTAAATTTAAAATATGTTTACTGTAGTTAATTTGGAGAATTTTGGTAAACATTCAAATGCAAATCTTTGTCCCATTAACAAGAAAGTACTGCTGGCGTTTCGGTCCATTTCTTTTAGGAAGTGTGTGTGTGTCTTCAGTACATCTGATTTATATTTACTTTCCAAAGACAAAATTGAGAATATGTTGCATGTGTTGCTTAAAGCCATTAAAATGAATATCTTTTTGTAACTTGGAATATTTTTTCCCAATCGGGGAGTTTAAGTTTACCTGAGGAGTGTTTCAGTTGGCCTGTAAGAACCTCTTTTTGTCTTGTTTTTATGCTCCGTCTGCCGCCACCTTTTCTGCACAGGGGACTGGATCGCTCCTGCACTGGGAATAGAAACGGGGCCTTCCTCCCTGCAGTGCTACTGAGAGACTGCAGTCACTGGCTCTGGGGTGGGCGGGGTGGGCAGCGTGGGCAGCGTGGGACTCGTAGCCCAGATCTGCCACTTCCTGGGGCATCATTGATGTTGGGCAAGCTCCTGAACCTGTATGCTGAATGCTTTAAAAAAGACAGTATGGTGTATAGGACGTTGACACTTAATTATAAATGTTACTTTTTATTCTTTTTCTTTCCTCTGAAATTCTTTCAGAACTTGATGCCGAGTGGAACTACAGGGTGAAGAGGGAGAGCTTCCTTCTGAAGATAAATGTGAGAGCTGTGACCCAGAGCTGCAATGTTCTGCAGGAAATGGCTGAGGTAAAAAAAGCACCAATGAAGAGCTTAAGTATCCACAGATGAGGGGACATGTGACAGCCAAATACAAGAGTTCGGGGGTTGGGGTAGGGAGCCCTGGCTGATGTGGCTCAGTGGATTGAGCACCAGCCTGCAAAATGATAGCCAGTTTGATTCCTATTGGGGCACAGGCCTGGGTTGTGGGCCGGGTCCCAGTTGGAGGTATGTGAGAGGCAGCAATCAGTGTTTTTCTCCCTCTTTCTTCCTCCCTTCCCGTCTCTCTGAAAAGAAATAAAATCTTTAAAACAAAAAAGTTTAGGGGTGGGGCTTGTCCTGCAAGGGCCAACTTTCAAAAACATTTTTTAAATTAAAATAAGTGGGAGTCTTCATTGTTGTGAGAAACTTAAATTATCAGAAATATTTTTTAAGTACTGTGCTGATGGCTTAATACAACCCTGTTCGCCTGCAATTCTCTGTTCTGTGTATTCTCTATGATAAATCTACCTTTTGACCTCTCTACTCTTGGCAAGCTCTCGCTGAAACCCGACTGAACATCACCAAATAGTCTCTGACAAAATTACAAAGGAAACTTAAAAATAATGTTGTGGATTGGGCTGTATGCTTTAGGAAATGGTTTCACTGATAAACATAGTTTCATTCATTAAAATGCTAGAATTTTTTAAAAAACATTTTACTATTTTTAGAGAGGGGAAGGGAAGGAGAAAGAGAGAAACATCAGTGTGTGGTTGCCTCTCGCACGCCCTGCAATGGGGACCCAGCCCGCAACTCAGGCCTGTGCCCTGACTGGCAGTCCAACCAGGGACCCTTTGGTTCACAGGCAGATGCTCAATCCACTGAGCTGTGCAAGTCAGGATGACAAAAACAATTTTTAAATGTACTATGTATTTATTTATTTGTTTGTTTGTTTGTTAAAAATGTACAGATATTTCCCACCGTCCCCTAAGAGTGGTTGTGTGTGGTATGGTTATATCATAGGTAGTAATTACTTCTTATTTAGTTGATACATATTTCAAAATTTCACTTCATATTATTCTTTTATAGTAATAATTATGGCTAATTGTTTAGTGCTGATGTGTGCTAGCTCCTGTTCAATGATGCATATATTTTCGTAATTTAAGGTGTAAAGGAATAACTTCTGGTGTAGCTGTGAGAAACCTCCGTACGTGTTTCTGAGTGGGCGCTGAAGTTAGAACCACAGAGAGGCGGGGAAGGGAGGAGCTTGGTTTTCTTTTCTGAGTGCTGCTCTGTAGTGTGGTATAGCAGTGAGCAGCTTTCCTCCAGATGTGTTTTTATGGAAATGAGGTGACTGAAATAAGCTAATTCTAAGGTATATGGGTGGACGTGTGAAAACACACACCCAATGACATTGTGATTTTGGTACTTAATGCCCTCAACAAAGCAAGAGGGACATGACATTCCAGATCTGCAGCTTAACACCTGTGCAGTCCTGGGCACAGTTTCCCTACAGGTCTTACTAGTTTTTCCGTAAAATGGAGATTTTGCTAAATGCCGTACTGAGTCATCTGTGAGGGTAAATTATAGAGTGCTTAGTGTTGAGTCTTATGTGCAGAAAAGACACAGATGTTAGCTATTGTTACTACAAAGAACTAGGCACGTTCCTTTTAGTGTCTCATGTATTCCTCAGGATCCCACTGAGCCAGCCAGAGGTCCACGCTCTCCACCATTTTAGCAAGTGAAGACATGGAGACTTGAAAGACAAGGAAGCAGCATTATCTGGGATATGGAGTGTCAGTACATAGTGGTGAAGGAATCATTCCCCAGGGATATATAATAAACTCTATACATCAAATAGCACGGCCTCAAGCACATAATGCAAACATCAGTGGACTTACAAGGAAAAACTCACCAGTCTGTAATCATATCGGGAGAGCTAGCACACGTCTTTCAGAAGCTGATAGAACTGGCAGACGTAGGTTATAGAAGGTTAGAGGTTGGCAATTATAGTAGGAAACTAAAGCTCATAAAAATGAAGTTTGGCCCTCACCAGCCATGGCTTGGTTGGGTGTCATCCTGCAAACAGAAAGGTCACTGGTTCAATTCTTGCTCAGGGCCCATGCGTGGCTTTCAGGTTCGACCCCTGGTCAGGGTGCAACTAGAGGCAACCAATTGATGTTTCCCTCTCTCCCTCCCTTCCCCTGCTCTGTAAGAAGAATAATGATAATAAATAAATTTTTTTAAATTAAGTTTGCTTTTACCCAAAGTCACATAGCCAGTAAAGGGAAATGTTTTCTTGAAACACCTGTTTGTTTTTATGTGTTTACTGTATTCTTTTTGGTGCACTCTTCCGAAAAGTATTGTGGTACTGGTTCCATGTGCAGAGTGGACAGAGCAAGCTCCTATTCCATCTCCCCACTTCAAAATCCATCTAACAGACTTTCCTCAGATAGAGGATGAATCACACACTAGATTGTTAAGCGCATACCGTGCTTGATCTTAGCCAAGAGACCGAGAAGCAGTCTAGTCTGTTTTAATACAGATCACATAAGCTTCCCAAAATTCCATCTTTAAAATGGAGTGTCTTCACAGCACCTTTTGAAGTGACTTAGACTTCACTGTCCACAGTGAACACCTAATGGACCTCAGACTGACTTTATTACTGTTATTTTTTATCTGTTTGCAGAAACATAAACTTCTGCTGCTTTTTTACACCATGTTCCATTCCTACCCATAGCCCTGTTTCAGTTATGCAGAAGACATTCGGACTTTAGCAGGTCATAAATTCCCAGTTCTTAGCAGAGGAAGATCGTAGGTGCAATGTAAATATACCAGTTGAATTGCGTTTGTCCCTAAGTCCTCAGATCCTGCTTCCCCACAGTGAGCCTGCTGTTGCAAGATAAGAAAGGAGTTCCTGGAGCCAGGAATTCATCCTCAGTGTGAAAGACCTAGCCAGGACTCCACACCAGAGCTCCGCAGCGCAAGCAGAGGAAACACAAAGGTCTCAGGCTTGCTAATCATTTTACACAGAGAACAGAAAATGACCATGTTGCAGGTGAGCTGTTTGTTTATTCCTCATTATTTTTCCAGGGGATTAGAAATGTGTAAGCCTCCCAGTGAAATAGAAGGAAATAATTGAGAAAATTGGGAGCCCTGGCCCTGCGGCTTGGTTGGAGCACTGTCCTGTAGTGTAAAGGTTGTGGTTCGATTACTGGTCCGGGCACATGCCTAGGGTGCATATTCTTCCCCAGGCAGGCTGTATCTGCCTGGATGAGGGTAAAAAAAAGAAAGACAGAAATCAGGAGAATATAGCCTCAGAAGAGGAGATTCAGAGTGGGACAGAATTGGAGCATTAACGCCCTAACTGGGTCCTGAGACATTCTTAAGGCTTCAGTTTTTATAACCTTAGTTACTGAGTGTGTTCATATTGATAGTTACTCAGTATGAGCTGCAATTTTGGTTCTCAAATTTTTGGCAGTCGTAATAATAAATACGAACATTTATGTGAGTTACGTTATGCAAATTGATTCTTCATATAAAGTAAATATTCCTAGGTCATGCTTGATGAAATCTTTGAATAAATGATATAGTGGGTAATGAATGTCCTGAAGAGGAACATTATAATAAATACACAGATCTTATGGCCATTTTTTATAGTTTTACACAGAGTATGAGTGACCCAAAGCAAAAATGGCAAAGCAGGACTTAGTGACCGTAATTATTTATTTACCTCCTGTCGTGAAGCAGAGTCACATGCAGGAAAGTACATAAAAGGTAAAAGAACCACTTAATGAATTTTCAGCCGAATACGATTATAGTTCACAACTTCCCCTCCTGACAAAGGACATCCGTAGGTGCCCTCTCCGGTCACAACTTCTTTCCTCCTGACAGGCAGCCAGGACCCTGGCTTACCACCGTTTTCTTGCTTTCCCTTACACCTTTAACTCAAAGTTTCCACCTTGAGCACTGCAGGTGGGCTTTGTGTGCTGCCGCACGCACACACACCACACGCACACGCCGGCGGCGCTCAGCCTGCGTGCTGCAGGGGCTTCCAAACCGTGTGGCGCAGCCACTGAGGCGGGCGCAGGCCTCTTTTCCTGAGATGGTCCACTACAGAAGCGTCAACATCTGCACAACAGTGGCCATCCATTGCGAACGTATCGAAATTACACCTTTGTTTTTATTTTTTTAATGAAATGGGGAAATAATGGAATACATTTTTCGGTGTGCTTCAGACATTTTTTAAATTTTTATTTTATTTACTTTTAGGGAGGGGAAGGGAGGGAGAAAGAAACATCAGTGTGCGAGAGATACATCAGTTGGTTGCCTCTCACAGGCCCCCAACTGGAGACCTGGACTACAGCCCAGGCGTGTTCCCTGACCGCGTGTGGAACTAGCAGTGTTTTGGTTCCCAGGCTGGTGTTCAGTCAACTGAGCCACACCACCCAGGGCAGAGTCTCAGCGATTAGTGTATGTGTGCCATGCGATAAAAAAGATTGAAAATTGCTAGACTAGACTCATCTGTGTTCTTTCACTTTGTGTTTGCTTCTTTCACTTAACATTTTGTTTGTGAGATCATTGCAATTATAGCTTTTCCTTTAATAAGGCAGCTTCTTAATATCTGTCACCAGATCCAGTCAGTGTTTAAATTCCCAGTGGTCTCAGCACTCATAAACTCTTTTCATTATAGTTTGTTTGAATTACAATCTAAGTAACGTTCATACAGGGCAACTGGTTCATCTGTCTCTTAAATCTCTTCATCTTTTTGCAGTTCTTATAGTTTCTAGCCATATTATCTGTTGAAGAAGCCAGGTTTTTAATTCTGTAGAGTTTCCCACTGTCAGATTTTGCCAGTTGCTTCCCCAGCGTGTTTCTTATGTGTTGGTGGATTTGGAGGTATGCTGTCCCATGTAGAAGCCGCTGGCTGCCTATGGACTGTTTAAATTTAAGTTAATTAAACCCCTCAGTCACACCAGCCTCAAGGACTCACTCGACATACACTGGACAGCCAGGAATTGGATAGCACACATAAAGAATATTTCCATCGCCCTGGCTGGTGTGGCTCAGTGGATTGAGTGCTGGCCTGTGAACCAAAGGGTTGGTGGGTTTGATTCCCAGTCAGGGTGCATGCCTGGGTTGCAGGCCAGGTCCCTGGTAGAGGGCATCCAAGAGGCAACCACACACTGATGTTTCTCTTCCTCTCTTTCTCCCTCCTTTCCCCTCTAAAAATAAATAAATAAAATCTATTTTTTTTTAAGATTTTATTTATTTATTTTTAGAGAGGGGAGGGAGAGGGAGAGAGAGAGAGAGAGAGAAACATCAATGTGCGGTTGCTGGGGGACCTGGCCTGCAACCTAGGCATGTGCCCTGACTGGGAATCGAACCTGCGATGCCTGGTTCGCAGCCCGCGCTCAATCCACTGAGCTACGCCAGCCAGGGCAATAAAATCTATTTTTTAAAAGAGAAAATTTCCATCACTTTAGAAAGTGGGACAGATCTGATCTAGAGCCTTGATCACATTCAAGTTTGAGATTTTGACATGAATGTTTCAGAGGTCATGGTATGTCCTTTCAGGAGGCTCATAATATTTGCTTCTTTCTATTATCATTGCTTAGGTGGAGTATTTCATTAGGGGCTGCAAACTTACAACATCCTACTTCTATCATTTCTGCTTTATTAACTAGAGTACTGATTTCTAGCTTGGCAAGATATCTCAAGGCTCAGATTGTACAATTATTTTTTAAAGATTTTATTTATTATCTTTTAGAGAGGGGGGAAGGAAGGGGGAAATTGAGGGAGGGAAACATCGATAGCAAGGGAAACACTGATCGATTCCCTCTTGTGTGCCCCCAACCAGGGACCTGACCCACAAGCCAGGCACGAACCTTGACTGGGAATCAAAGTGATGACCTTTCAGTTCACAGGCCAGTGGTCAGTCCAGTGAGACACCCCAGCGAGGGCCGCACAACTTTTTTGCCCCAGACCTGCAATTATTCATTTTGACAGTAAATGGTAACTTCAAATTTATTTATTTTTGAAAGCTTTTGTTATCAAAGTATGGACATATTGTAGATGTTTGCATAGTGACTTTGTATATAGGAACTTTTTTTTTTTTTGTGAGGAAGAGAGAGAGAGACACCGATGTGAGAGAGAAACATCAATCAGTTCCTTCCCAAATGGTGATTGAACCTGCAACCTTTTGGTATACGAGATGACACTCCTACCATCTGAGCCAACTGGCAGAGCTGTCCAGGAACTTTTTAAGCTTATTTATAATTCTAATAATTTTTCTTTAGACTTAATTAGATTTTCCATGTTCTGAAAATATCAGCTAAACCTTTTCTTTTTTTTTTAAGATTTTATTTATTTATTTTTAGATAGCTCAGCCAGGGCTCAGCTATACCTTTTTTAGTAAAAAGAAATTCCACTGAAATTCCGAGTTTCCCAAGACTTTTTAAAACAAATAAATGTGAATTGTTTTTCAATTTTAGTTTGTTGATTTTCTCTTTTTCATCTCCTCCTTCCTTCAGAAATCTAGTCCTTTTTATAAATTTTGAACCTACTCTTTTTAACTTCGTTAGATGTCCTGTGCTTGCAGCCCCGTCATACACGTGCTTCCCTTTGCGGACGCACTCGAAGTGCACTGTGGAGGCATCTGGATGCTTTTTCCTCTCTGTTCAGGAAGTGAATATCCTTGACTTTTTTTTTTTTTTTTGAAGATTTTATTTATTTATTTTTAGACAGAGGGGGAGGAACATCAGTGTGTGGTTGCCTCTCGAGCCCCCCCTACTGGGGACCTGGCCCACAACCTAATCATGTGCCCTGACTGGGAATCAAACTGGTGACCCTCTGGTTCGCAGGCCACTGAGCCACACCAGCCAGGGCTGGCTTATTTTTTATTTATGGTAAACTAATCTGGTCTGAATATTTCTTCTTTATACATTGCTCACTATAATTCAGTAGCATGTTTAGGGTTTTCACATCAGTGTTCATGTGAATGGCCTTTGCTTTTCCTTTCTTACCGAGGTTATGCTGGTAACAAAGAGTTTAGGGTTATGTTTTTGCTTTTATGTTCCATAACAGTTTGGTAAAATTGAAAATAATTCTGTATTAAATGTTTACAGAATTAACTGCTAAACCCTTTGTTTTTGGTAAGAAGATATTAACACAGGGAACCAATAATTTCCACATGTGCAATGCATATGTTATAAAATCATTCATTGGTAAATAAATGAGTCATTCAAGGAACAGGACAAAACCATAGATTTTAATGTAACAGAGGACAAGGAGTTCATTGTTGTGCACAAAGCCCTCAGATGTACACAAAGCCATAGTAAACGAAAGGATGGAAGAAGCTGTAGTGGCCTTTTGTCCCACAGTGCCATACAGCGGTCAGGGCAGTCATGGACTTGCTGTGGTCAGAGCAATGTGCTTAAGCTCTGGTCCGGCATTTCTGCATCACAGAGGGATGACTGCCTCAGGTTCAGCAGGATTGCACTTTTACAGGAGCCGTTCTCATTTGAAGATTTATCTGTGGACTTCACCCAGAAGGAATGGCAACTGCTGGAGCCCTCTCAGAAGGACTTATACAGGGATGTCATGTTAGAGAACTACAGCAGCCTGGTGGCACTGGGTAAGAAAAGCTTCCCAGAGGACTTTATTGTGCCCAATACCTTGTTGTTGTTGTTTTATTTGTTTTTTAGTTGCTGAGAGCTTGTGGGGCTCTGAAATTGGTAATGAGTTTGGGCCTAACGATAGGAGATCAAAGATTCTTGGACTGTGACGGGAGGTGAAGTAGTTGGGTCTCACCTTTCCCTAATGAAGTTGTAGTGTCCTTGTGCAGCCTCTGAAACTCACAGTGATAGTCCCAGTGTGGAAACACCCTGTGCAGACGGACACCTTCCTGTGCTCCCGTGCTGTTCCCGTCCTGACTCGGTTAGTCCTTAGGATGACCCTTTGTAAAAGGTATGATTTTACAAAGGTAAAGAAAGCTTCCCTCTGCTTTCTGATGAGGAAACTGAAGCTAAGAAAGGTTAAGCACCTTTCCCGAGGACTGATGGAGTACATGGAAGAGTCAGGATTTGAACCCAGGCAGGCTTGCTCTAGAGCTTGTGAAGTGTTTAATGGCTTTGAACGTGAATTATAAGTCACAGTGTCTTAGACTTTGTCAGCTACCAGGGAGAACATTACTATTTCCCTGGGGATTATTAACCGTCTGTTGATTCACAGATGTTTAGCTTAACTGGGTCAGTTCTGACCCCGCCCATGTCCATTGCTCAGGCCCTAAAGTCCAAGCATTCAGGGCCAAGGCCTTTGTGATTTCCCTTGAACAGGGTATGAATTTATGAAACCTCATGTCATCTTCAAGTTGGAACAAGGAGAAGAGCCTTGGATAGGAGATGGAGAGGTTCCAAGTTCAGAGTCTCCAGGTGAGTGTGTGAGGACCAGGTAGGTGTGAGGACCGGGTAGGTGGGAGAAGGTAGCGGTGCAGTCCCAGCCGGGCAGTGGGTTGGCACCCTTCACACGTCCTGCAGAGCGCTCCTTTTCTCTTCTCTCAGCCTTCAGTGTGTGCTGCTTAGGGACTCACATTTACTGTGGCTTCCTTGCTTGCAGCTTAGAGTGAAATGTTTATAGCTTGTCTGGGCTGTGATGTTCCTCCCCATCTGTCACATCTTGGGCTTTGTCCTCTAGTTTGGTTTTCTGCCTCTGACATGTTTACTCTCCTGCCTTCCCTTGCCCTCTGGTCAAAGACACCTTTGCTTGTACGTTTCAACATTTTTATCTTTTCCCTCGTTTTGGATGTGTTCGATGCGCTGAGCAGCACGCTGTGAAAGCCCACTCTGTTCCATCTTACGACATGAAGTGGGGTCAGCATTCCTCCCAAACACGGTGTTCTTGTGCTCCCTTTGACTCAGGCTCTGCTGTGCTTGGTGTAGGCTAGATGCCATGGAGTACACTGAGTGATCTCTTTCTACCATTCTTTCCATTTATGGTTTTTTCCCCTTTGGAAATATATTTTTAAAGCATTCCCCACTCAACTCCCACTTAAAACTAGGCCCATCCTGTCTCATTCCTGAAGTTCCCAAGTTGCTAGAGAGAGTCTGATTTTAATCTTTCGTAAGTTCAGTGATGCCACCATTTGATGAGTTCCTAGAGCATCCAGCACTACTTGGATCAGTTAAACCTTCCTGTTCATTATCTGCTATTTGACATCAACCAATTTCAGGTTCCCTCCAAAGCAGACTGTGAGATAACTGTTGGAGGGCAAGACTTTACTAAGGATGTGATTCACACGGTGCAGTGGGAGAAAGTGAGGGGTGAGCCATGGGCACTTGGTGTTGCCGGGGGCCCTCTGGGGAACCAAGGAGCTGGCTGTCACCCTCCCACTGCCATCTCTGATTGAGCATTGTTCCGGAACATGGATTTCGTAGTGTCCAGCATCCCTGCCTGGGAACCAGGCATGCCCTTGCAGCCCAGGAAAGTTCTCCGGTGGAGAGATGCGGGTGCCTGGGGTAAGCCCCACCATCCACCTGAGCCGCAGGTGTCCCCTGGGTATAGATGAGGCAGCAAGAGCACCTGCTACAGCATGTAATCTCTTCAGTGACCTCTGTGTTGTCTGTCTGTTTCCCCCTTTCATGTTCACAGTCGACTCCATTTAAACATTTCTCAAAGTTTTCAGTCGTGATATTCTTTTCTGCATCTGAACTTTTGTGTTGTGCTTTCTATATTTAGGACCTCTTGGTCCTTTCTGTGCAGACTCCGTTTTCAGTGCATTCATGTTCAGGAAATGTGTCTAGACTCCAGCCTCCAAAAGTGGATGCTCCAGCCTCCATTTTCCTCATTGTTTTCTGATTTCCTTTGCTAGACTTGATCACATCGTGTATAATAGTTTTTAGTTGGTTGGTTCCTGAACTTGGCACACTTAGACACGAAAGCTTATAACTTAATATCTTTCATTGTGGAACACATTATACTCATTCAATAAATATGTCTTCATAAGCCCATTGTTTTAATATAGATGTTTTTAACCTGGTGTGCATCAGATTACCTGAGGATATTTTTTCCCAATGATGAGCATAATGGATCAATTACCAGAAGCTGGTTCAGTGGAGTTGTGTGCATGTGCGTGTGTGTTTGTGTGTTTTAAGATTGTTAAAATTTATTTTTAGCCCTGGCTGGTGTGGCTCAGTGGTATTGAGTGCCGGTTTGTGAACTGAAGGGGTAGCCTATTCGATTCTGGCCAGGCATGTGAGAGGCAACTACATATTGATGTTTTTCTCTCTCTCTTTCTCCCTCCCTTCTCCTCTCTCTAGAAATAAATAAATGAAAAAAAAATTAATTTATTTTAATTATTTTTCTTTTTTATTTCTTTAATGAACATTTTTATTGTTACTTAAATACATGAAAAATTAAAAAAATGAAATAATATTTATTTTTAGAGAGAGGGGAAAGGAGGGACAGAGGGAGAGAAACAACAATGTGCAAGAGAAATATTGATCAGTTGCCTCTTGCACACCCTCAACGGGTGACCTGGCCTGAAGTGCAGGCATGTGCCCTGACAGGGAGTGGAATGGGGACCTTTCAGCTTGCAGGACGATGCCCAAGCCACTGAGGCACCAGTCAGGGGCCACATACGGTTTTTAAGTTGGGTGTTCTGGGACTGGAATTTGTAATTTGAGAACCTGCTAGTGACTTCTGTGTACCACATTATTTGAGGCCCAATTCTTTAATTATGACTACCAAAGTGATAAAAAGTAAGAGACAGAAAATACCTCCCAGTAGCTTAGAACTTACTTAAGAAGATGAAGCATTCGCATCTGCTATTTCAGTTTTGCATTTAAATGTTTTACATCAGTTCAGTGTTTCTTTCTCTCTCCCCTTCATCTTTCTCTAAAGTCAATAAATGTATTTCAAGGTGTGGGTGAAAGAAATACATATATAATCTCTTCATTAGGTTTTCTAATTGAATGTAAGTTTCGTGATGGCAAAGTCTTGTTCTCTTGTGTCTCTTGTCCACCACATACCTCCTGGAACACAGAGTGTGTACTCAGTAGGTGTTAAGTAAATTAATTCCTCAGAACATTGGATCAGTGCTTCTTCCAACCTTCTCTCTTCAGTCCTCATTGCTTCTCATGTACCTTTCACAGTCTCACCATTTTATAAACTTTAACAGCAACCAAAGGTAACTTAGTCTATCCTTCCTGTTTACAACATTTCTCTTGTTTTTGGTACCTAGAGTGTAGATACTATTATTGGAGCTTATGTCAGACTGGAAAACTAACCTTAAAAAGCATCCATCCCTTTAAATAACATTTGTAGCTTTTTGTTGGGCGCACCCATAGGAGAATTCACAGATTTGGTTTTTTTTTCTTTATAGAACAAGTCTTGCAAGTAAATGGTCACATGATGTGGCACCAGGATAACCAAGAGAAGCTTAAAAATGTGAAACAAGATTATGAATGTGATACATTTGGAAAAAAATTCAATATGAGCATAAACCTTGTTCCTTTAAGGAAGTCTAATGATGAAGGTGATGTAGATGGATTAATTTTAAAAAATAATTTAGACTTACTTCTTCCAAAAGTTGATTATAGAAAAACAGAACCAGGTGACTTAAATGTATTTGATAAATTGTTTCTCCATAGCAAGACTGAAGAAACTGATACTTGGTTAAAATACTATGAGTGTGATAAATATGACAAAATTATCTATAAGAAGTCACAGATTATTATATATCACAGAAATCGTTTAGGGGAGAAGCTTTATGAATGCAGTGAATGTAGGAAACGCTTCAGTAAGAGAACAAGTCTCATTAAACACCAGAGCAGACATGTGAGAGAGTTAGCCTATGGCTGTGGTAAATGTGGCAGAACCTTCCCCCAGAAGTCACAGTTTGTCACACACCACAGAACTCATACAGGAGAGAAACCTTATAATTGTAGCCAGTGTGGGAAAGCCTTCTCCCAGAAGTCACAGCTCACATCCCATCAGAGGACACACACTGGAGAGAAACCATACGAATGTGGTGAGTGTGGGAAAGCCTTCTCTCGGAAGTCACATCTTATATCACACTGGAGGACGCATACAGGGGAAAAACCCTACGTATGCAGCGAATGTGGGCGAGCCTTTAGTGAAAAGTCAAATCTCATTAATCATCAGAGGATCCATACAGGAGAGAAACCCTTTGAATGCAGGGAATGCAGGAAGGCTTTTAGCCGGAAGTCACAGCTTGTTACACATCACAGGACTCACACAGGAACCAAACCTTATGGATGTAGTGATTGTAGAAAAGCCTTCTTTGAGAAATCAGAGCTCATTAGACACCAGACAATTCACACTGGAGAGAAGCCCTATGAATGTGGTGAATGCCAGAAAGCCTTTAGAGAGAGGTCAAGTCTTATCAATCATCAGAGAACCCACACAGGAGAGAAACCTCATGGATGCATTCAGTGTGGGAAAGCCTTCTCTCAGAAGTCACATCTGATATCACATCAGATGACACACACAGGCGAGAAACCCTTTGTATGTAGTAAGTGTGGGCGGGCCTTCAGCAGGAAATCTCAGCTTGTTAGACATCAGAGAACTCACACAGGAGAGAAACCCTATGGCTGCAGCGAGTGTGGGAAAGCTTTCAGTGAGAAATTAAGCCTCACTAATCATCAGAGAATTCACACAGGAGAAAAGCCCTATGTGTGCACTGAATGTGGGAAAGCCTTTTGTCAGAAGTCACATCTCATATCGCATCAGCGGACACACACAGGAGAGAAACCCTATGAATGCACAGAATGTGGGAAAGCCTTTGGAGAGAAGTCGAGTCTTGCAACTCACCAGAGAACTCATACGGGAGAAAAACCCTATGAATGCAGGGACTGTGAAAAAGCCTTCTCCCAGAAATCCCAGCTCAATACTCACCAGAGAATCCACACAGGAGAGAAACCTTATGAATGCAGTCTTTGTAGGAAAGCTTTCTTTGAGAAGTCAGAGCTAATTAGACATCACCGAACTCACACAGGAGAAAAACCTTACGAATGTGGTGAATGTAGAAAAGCCTTCAGGGAGAAATCAAGTCTCATCAATCATCAGAGAATACATACAGGAGAGAAACCGTTTCAGTGCAGTGAATGTGGCAAAGCCTTCTCCCGGAAATCCCACCTGATACCACATCAGAGGACACATACAGGAGAGAGGCCCTATGGATGCAGTGAGTGTCTGAAGGCGTTCTCCCAGAAGTCACAGCTTGTTAATCATCAGAGAATTCATACCGGCGAGAAACCTTACCAATGTAATGAATGTGGGAAAGCATTCTCCCAAAAGTCACAGCTCATTAATCATCAGAGAACTCATACAGTAAAGAAATTATAAACATTGACTTAATATTAGTCTTTGAAAGAGACCTTAATTCATTGTACTTCAGAAAGTGCAGTTGGTAGATCAGATAATAGATCGCATTATATGTCAGTGTTATTTTGAGTAGGAACTGTAAATGAGGTTATGTAGGGAAAGCTTTCATCAGATTGACATGTTTATATATCAGAATTCATAGAGTGGGATGAGCCCATGAAATGCAGTGTATGTCCAAAAGCTTTCAAACTATAGTTACACTTTATGCAGTAGAAAACTAACAGCAGAGAGGAATATTGGGAATATTAGAAAGCCTTCCAGAGGGCAAATCTCATTGGCTTTTAGAAATACTCCCACTGGGGGTGAATCCTAGCCCAGTGAGTGAAGGAACCCCCCCGGATGTGTCACTTGAGGTAATATTTTATCAAGAAATGACAGCTCGTTGTACATAAAAAAAAATGTCCTCAGGAATGAAATGTTATCAAGACATTAAATATGGGACAGTCTTTAGTAAGTAATCCAATCATATTGTATTTTGGGCAATTCACATTGTGGGTAAACCTAACAATTGAAAGACATTGGAAATATGTGTCCTAGAAATAATGCTATAAAGGGAAGCCATGTAATTTTTGTACACAATTCTACCCACTTCTAAATGGTTGACAGGTCTTCACTCTGAAGTACGGAATTTTAAATATATGCGAATAAACGGAATCATTGAAAAATCTAAATAAGGAATTTCTTAGTGGCGTTTGTGGCTTTCCTTTGTCACATAATGTGTGTTGTATTGTGGAAAAGCATATGGTAATGTAGTTGGGAGCATGAGGTGGACGTGTCTAGTGCCTCTGATGTCTGTCAAGACACATCACACACTTGTTTTCTATCGTACTGATAATATAAAAATGGTAAGTAATGTAGCATGTCTTACTGTTAAATAAGAGCTTCAGCGGAAACACCATGTCTCATTTCCCGATGATCTGGCATATAAAAGGGGTGTATTGTTACTTAATTTTGTCTTCAATAATAGAAGCCAACATTTTATGTAAAGCTTTATGTATCCTTAGAGTCTGAGACAGTTTATATAAAAACTGGTTAATAAGTATTAAAAGGCAGGAACCACAGAATTGCAGTAGTACTCATGACTGAGTGAGTAAAAGGAGGGAAGTGTGTGACTATATTACTCAGCATTCAAATAAAATGACTGGAGCTGTGCAAAATCTTTTTCTCATTTACTGAGATGCCTCCATGTGTAACATGTAAAGTTCTTTTCTAACCCAAGTACAACTTGCATTTTTATTTACTATGATGAAATGTCATGGGTTCTGTGTGCTGCTGTTTTTGGTGTTATATAAAATATCTTTAAAATATTAGTGAAAAAAATTACTTAAGAGATACTCTTCAGAAAATGTAAAGTATAAAGAACTATGTGGTGAAAATTATATTTTTGATGTATTCGAGGAAGCCTATTTTACCTTCCAGGAAATTTCTGTAATTACTGAACAAGTCTTAGGATACAAGATTTTCACCATCACTTGAAAAACTTGTTTCACCTTCCTTTATTACTTACATCATCCACATTGGAAACTTTCCATTTTAAATTTACCATTATGTAAGTATGGTACTCTTTGAAAAATGCATGAACTATTCCTTAGCTCAACTGGAATTTTTAGTGATCTTTCTATAATGTTGCTTGATGAAGTCAACAGTATTTTTTTTTTATGTGTGGGGGTGAAATTCAGAAAAGTCTACATTGTCCTTTTCCTCCAGTCTTGGAAAAATCAACACTTTTCTCACACACAAGTTGTTTTGTCAGCGTGGTGTAGTGCATCTTTGATGTTATGAGTATTTTTTTAATTTAACTTTCAATTTTACATCACTATTGAAAAATTGGAACCTTAAATGAGAGTAATTTTTTAAACCATTGCATCAGAATTTTCAATAGCCGGATCATCACTCCTTTCCATATGGTGATTTTAAAAGTGTTCAATTTCCCAAAATTTAGTTCATACTCAAGTTTGTGAACGTCTTACTTTTCTCCCTAGTACCTGAAGTGGGGAAACAGACCATTGAAAATGAACAGAGGGTTGCAGGGTGATATTTTACTTTGTGGTTTTCCCAACGGTTCCCCACTCCTCCATTTATGATTCTTCCCTAGTCGCAGAGATTCATTTATGAGGTCTTGGATTGAGCTCATCTTGGATTGGTCTCGTCTCAGGAGTCTGTAGCTAAAAATTTCCAAGTCTTGTTTATTCTAATTCTAGATTTTATTAATTAATCAGTACTTCCTTCACTAGATAATGGAACTTCTGGATGAATACCTAGGAACAATGTTATTTTGGTAACAGGTGTTACAGCAAGGGCTGATGCCGGCAACAGGTCTGGTTTATCAAAATACCTGATGCAGAATTCACGGGGAGCTATCGTTCTGAAATTTCACAAGAGGGCTCTCATGCTGAAATTAGAGATTTTCTGTTTTTTAAATTACCTTGGTAAATTACAAAAAAAAATGTCTCTACCTTTCCTCTCATTGGTTCCTCCACAAAGCCCACTCAAGAAGAAAGGCAGTTTTATACTTAAGAGTTGATTTACTTCCAGTTTTGTGAAGCACAATGAACTTACATCGAGATAGAATACATAAGTGGACAAAATAAGTGGGCATCGTCTTTTATCACCCAGGTTCTTCGCTGACCTGGAGACAGTTTTACTAAGGACCATTTCCATTGTATACATTTTAGTAAATAACGGGCCTTTTGGAAGTCCAGTATGAATTTTGAGGTGTGTTTCAGGAAAGCCTTCTGTTTAGGTTTTCATTGTGGGATGTTACATTTTTCTGACAAAATTATCTAATGGCTCCATGTGTTCTTGATATTTTGGTTTCAAGAACATCACTTGTAGAACCCTGAAATGAATCTAAACAACACCACATTTAATAGGAGGTATTGAAAAGAATATAGATCAATAATCATTTGATTTCCATACCTGAGACCACAGTCGTTTATTTTGTCATATATTCCAGAAATATATACGCAGTTTTTCAATTTCAGTGGGTTTCTTAGAATACAAATATGGTACTAACCTTTCAGATGTTCATTACTGGTATCTACTTCTTGACTAATTGCTAGTTAACTCAACCACGGCCCTTTGCAACTGTATGCATATTTTTTGCAACTTTGACTTCATCCTTTTTTAGTCTGTTTTCACACTCATACATAGTACTTATTTTAGGATGCAGTCAGACTCCTGTGTTGAAATATTATGTGGCTAATTGTGGACTTAGAAAGTGTAATATGTTTATGGTATGTCAGGGCTTTCATACAAATACATGCTTCTCCATCTCTGAATACCTTTTCTCCTACACACTACTTTTTGGCCTCCTTGAACTACTTACAGTTCCTTGAAATTTCTACACTCATGCTTTTTGCAAATCTGCCACTGAAATGCACTTGTTTCTTGTTAATTCCTATCCAATCTATATGAACCTGTACTTGTATTTGTCACTGGATAATATGATCATTGCATGTTGTATCTTTTCCATGAGAAAGCTTCTGGAAAGATGGGACTATCTTGTCTATATAACTTGAGCAATGAAGATTTACTATATAAATGTGAGTGCTTATCTGTAGCCATGTTTTCTACCACACGGAGAAGCGTAGTCTGCAGTGAGAGAAGAATGAAGCCATTATAGAAGCAAAATCATGGAATGGCCCTGAGTGAGTCCCAAAATCTGGTTCTTAATGTCTTGATGTGCACATTCATCTCTGCCCTTTTCATGCCTTCATCATTGGCTTCTTCTATAAGATATCACAAATGTCCTAATAAACCCCCAAGTTTGCTTCAGCTGGTTCAGGTTGTGTTTGTCACTTACAACCTATATATTCCTAAGAAAGCCGTAAATTGGGTTCTCTGCAAGCAGATACTGGGCTGAAGTTTTGGGTGCAGGATGTTTATGGAGGGTCAATGGCTGTGAAGTGATTGGAGAATAAGTAGGAAGAAGCCAAAATGCAGTGTACTTGTTGAGATCTTTGCCAAGCCAGTACGGAAGCTCTGAAACAAATACTCCTCATAAGAGTGTCTCATCTTGGGCCAAGATTAGGTTTTACAATCTTGAGTTGCTCAGTCATCTGTAGCTGCTTTAGGAAGGGCGTAATCTCAGGCGAATCAGCTCTTTGCAGCTGCGACCAACTCTGAAAGATCTGGGCAGCTAGTCCTTGCTTGAGGAGGGATCTGGGTGATGCATCTGGTGAAGACACAGTCCCTCCTTCCAACTATTTTAATCCATTTGTCCCAATTTTAGGTCTCCCTGAGGAGAGACAAAAGGAAAATTAGTAGGGCAAAGTGTAGCTCCTACTGTTGAAGTTGTTTTCTCTCATCTGTTATCCAGTCCAGATTCTCCTCACAGTCACCACCGCTGGGGGCTTCAGTGGCTGTCTTGGTGGCATGACCTGGACCTTCATTCCTGAGCCCTCACGTGCCCTTCCCATTCCCGACTTGATCCCTAGCTGAATCCACTCATACTGGTCCCCGCCCTGTAGTGTTAACAGCAGCCCGGCCTCTCCCGCAAGTGTCAACACCCTTAAAAATAAAAAGACAGCGGCTCCTCTTCTGACCTCTGGGTCTCTGGACAGAAGCATATTTCTCACGTCATATCTGTAGTTTATAATCTAGCATAAAACGCTCTGTCCTCTGTCAATGAAGTCTGTCACCCTTGGGAACCAAGAGCACAAAGTCGCTGGAGGGCCACTGCTAATGGTGGTCAGGACATCCCTGAATCCATAAACTGGTGCTGAGAACCAAGTATCCTTCCGCTTTAGGGGATACAGCACTGCAGCTCTGCAGACAGGTAGCACGTCGCTACCCGGCCGCCGCTTGCTTGGGACGCTCCATCCAACCGCGAGGGGTCTGGGAACCGCAGTCCCTGCCGGCGGGGATTCACGTGGCCAAAGCTGTCAGAAGCTGGCGGTCTTGGACGGAAGTGCTGGAACCACAGTCGGTTCTGGGAATTGTAGTTGTCTGAGGGTGGGGCTTTTGGTCTCTGGAGGCAGAGGCCGCAGAGCGTTCTGGGAGCTGTGGGTGTCTGAGGACAATGCCTTTTGTCTGGAGGCGCCCCAAGCTCCGCCGCATGACTTTCTGGGAGTTTTTGTGTGTGAGCGCTCCTTTCCCTCCACCCTGAGCGCTGAGGCCACTGTGTGTCCTGGGAAGTGTAGTCATCTGGGGACCGGGGTCGCTGTTCCTGGTGCTGCGGGTTTAGGGGGGTTTTGGTGTGTGACCGAGAGCATTCCCCGCCCCCCACGTGCTGGAGCGCAGGTGGATCGGGAAGTACAGTGGTGCGAGCCCCCCCCCCACCTCCCCCACGCAGATCTCTGACGCCATGGTCCTGCGGAGTTCCGGGAATTGTAGTGTGTGAGGGGAGACTTCCTCCCACTGAGCGATGAGTTCGCGGAGGACCCTGGGAAGTGTAGTTGTGTGAGGCATGTTCTGTCAGTGGTTGGCGCCGCAGGCGTGAGGGTTTCTGGAAGTTGTAGTGTGCGAGGGGAAGCTTTCCTTCCACTGTTTGCTGAGGCCCAGGTGGTGGGTCCCTAAATGCAGTTCTCTAGGACCCGCACTGTCCCTGGCGCCGTAGTCGTGGGGGGTTCTGGCACTTGTAGTGTGGGACAGGAGCCTTGCTCCCACGCGCGCTGAAGCCGCGGTGGATCCTGGGGAGTGCAGATGTTTGGAGCCTGCGGCCTCGTCCCGGGGTTCAGTCCCTGAGGCTCCGGAAGGCGCAGCTTTAGCGCCCGGACGCAGAGCTGAAAGTCTGGGATTCTTGGGCCGGAGGTAGGTAAAGGCCCCCTAACCCCCAGCCCGCGCGGGCATTCCCGCAGGCAAGCCCGGGCGGTGACCGTCCGGAACTCGGAACGCTTCGCGAACCCTGCCAGAACCGCAGAGGAAGCGCGCCGTCCTGTGGCCCCAGTAAGAGAGGCGCTGAGCTCGTGCCAGGAAGGGAGCTCTCTCGGGGTCCCCGGGCCTGCCAGGTTCCCTGACCCCGTGCGTCGAGGGCGGAGGGCTGTGGAGCGACGGGACCCCCCCCCCGCCCCCCCAGCGCGGGGCCGGGTTCCTCGCGCACTGCCCGCGGGCCTGCCGCTAACGGCTCCTTTCTTTCCCTCCGGCTCCCCCAGTCTACACTGCCCTGTTCTCCTCGGCCTTGCAGTGAGCCATGTCTCAGGTAAGCCGGTGCTTCCTCTCTTCTAAATGAAGGTATGATTTTCAGTCCTTACGGACTTCCACGGCCGGCCCGCGGCCCCTCCGGACCAGCGTGGCTCCTCCCCTTCGGGCGGGGGCACTGCGCCGGGAGTCGGGGAGCTGGCGGGAGGCGTTCCGGTGTGGGCGGGGTTTCTGACCTGGCAGGTGTCTTTTAGCAGCTAGGGAGCCAGTGTTCTCTTGCCTCTTTTTTCTCCCTTATTCGATTGAGAAGAGCTTTAAATTTTCTCTTGGTTTAGCTGCCCTTCATGCATTTACTCATCATATTTACGCCAAGCATCTAGTTTCAGCACCTGTACCTGGTCTCAAAGGGTGATCCCCAGACCAGCAGTGTCAGCATCACCTGAGAACTAATTAGAAATGCATGTTTTTTTAAAAGATTTTTATTTATTTACTCTTAGAGAGAGGGGGAGAGAGGGAGAGAAACGCCAGTGTGACACAGAAACACTGATGTGAGAGGGAGACATCAGTGGGCCACCCTTCGTAGGCACCCGCCCCTCAACAGGCCCGCAACCCAAGCATGTGCCCACTGGGAATCCAACCAGTGACCTATCACTTTGCAGGTCGACGCCCAACCAACTGAGCCACACTGGCCAGGACTAGAAATGCACATTCCTGAGCCCTGCCCTAGACTTTCTAAACCAGAAACTGGGAGTCCCGTTCAGCAGTTTGTGTTTTGACAGCCCCTTCAAGTGGTTCTAAGGCATGACCCATTCTCAGTCTTGGGGATCCAGCAAAAAGCAAAACAAAATCTCTGAACTCACGGAGCTCATTTTTCAGACATGACATCAAGTTTCTTTTAGAACAAGGAATGCTGATTATTTTTGTTTTGGTTGTGGCTAAGTGCCTGGTTGGCAGTCATGTTTCTCAAACGTGGGTGAGATTGCCAACCATTCCAAATTAGTCTGTTTCATTTATCTATCTATCTATCTATCTATCTATCTATCTATCTATTTATTAAAGATTTGATTTATTCATTTTTAGAGAGAGGGGAAGGGAGGGAGACAGAGAGGGAGAGAAACATCAGTGTGTGGTTGCCTCTCCCGTTCCCCCTACTGGGGACCTGGCCCACAACCCAGGCAGGTGCCCTGACTGGGAATCAAACCAGAGAGCCTTTGGTTAGCATCCAGTGCTCAATCCACTGAGCTACACCAGGCAGGGTTGTTTTTATTTTTAATTAATTTATTTTTAGGGAGAGGGAAACATTGATGCGAGAAAGAAATGTCGATCGGTTGCCTCTCATATGTACTGTGAACTGGTGCATGAAACTGAACCCACAACCTAGATGTGTGCTCTGGCCCGGAATCAAACCAGTGACCTTTAACTTTGTACGATGATACCCAACCAATTGAGCCACACCAGTTAGGGCTGCCCCTCTGTTGTGTGTGTGTGTGTTTTTTTTTAAAGAGTTATTTATTTATTTTTAGAGAGGGGAAGGGAAGATGAAAAAGAGGGAGAGAAACATCCATGTGTGGTTGCCTCTCGTATACCCCCAACTGGGGACCTGGCACAAAACCCAGGCATGTGCCCTAGACTAGGAATCAAACCGGTGACCCTTCGGTTCACAGGCCATCACTCAATCCACTGAGCCACACCATTCAGGGCTAAAATTCCTTCTTATGTCTAACAGTTATGTGGATCACTAAACAGGTGCAAAACTAGGTGCTTATTGTTCCCTCTAACCTAGAGGGAAGAAGCATTAGGTTCCATCATGGGAGGTATTACATTCCCTGCTCTGGAGGTCCTACCCTCTACTGCTTATCTTCCTTGTTCTGTAACATTGCTAAAATTGCCTCTGAGTTTCACAGCTACTAGCCAGGTAGCTCAGTTGGTTAGAGCATTAACCGCATATATCAAGGTTGCAAATTTGATTTCCTAGTCAGGGCCTGTACAAGAATCAACCAATGAATGCACAGATAAGTGGAACAACAAATTGATGTTTCTCTCTCTCTCCTTTCCTCTATCTCTCTAAAACAATTAAAAAATTAAATTTCACAGCTATTTCTTCAGGAATGGGGATAACTATGATAAACCTGATAATGCATACCACATTTCAAGGGTATGGCTGCTATGGACTACAGCTAATTGTTATCAAGAAGAAATTCTTTCCAAATCAAGGTGAAATACACTGGTATTAAGGACAATATCCATTGCCTATTAAACACAAAGGAATTGTCTTCACTATTCATAAAGTCCTGTAAGGCCATAAAAATTTTTATAACCAAAGCCAGAAATCCATGTTTGCATGTATAATTTTTTACCTTCCACAAAATTGTAAATTATCTCAGGACAAATCACATATTTTTTCTCTCATTTTCTTCATTATACGGCAAAACAAAACAGCTCCATTCTTAGTTACACTGTCAGTGATCACTCAGAATTCTGAGAACTCCCATTGCCATTACTTGTATCCACTTTCTGCCCCTGACAGTGGGATGCGTTGCACTACTCATCAGGGCCTTGGGGAGCACTGGTGCTTGTTGCTCAGGTGCCTGTGTGTCATTTCAGGGGTCAGTGACATTCAGAGACGTGGCCATAGACTTCTCCCAGGAGGAGTGGGAATGGCTTCAGCCTGCTCAACGAGACTTGTACAGACGTGTTATGCTGGAGAACTATGGTCACCTGGTCTCACTGGGTAAGTGTTCCTCCTCCTCTCCCCGCACAAAGAATGTGACCTTTAGTGTTACTCTCGTGAATCTTGATTATCTGCCTGAATATTCCCAATGGAGGTATGTTCCCCTTTTTTCAATTAGTTTTTAAGATGGGGATTATAATGCCACCTGCTCTTTAGATACATACCTTTTATACTTACATCTGGCATTTTTTTTAATGGTCCCTCCTTCCTGAGGATTCAAGAAGTGATTTTGAATTTATTTCATTTCTTCAAGCAGGTCTTAACATGTCTAAGCCAGATGTGGTTTCGTTATTGGAGCAAGGGAAAGAGCCCTGGCTGGGGAAAGATGTGAGAACAGATTTCTTTTCAGGTGAGTGAGTTAGAAGTTGGTGGGGAAGTTTTTAAAAATAATAACACAACTAGTCAGTGAGAAAGCAATACCTTTTTATGTGTTGGTTAGAAAGTTTTCCCTTATAGACACCAGAGATACAGAGATTGTGAGGTCTTGCTCACAGCTCCATAAAGGACCACTTCACACCACTTCAGTACTCATTGTAGCCTTTCCCTCACTTTCTCAGAGATACGTGTGTCCTCTCCTTCCATCGTTACCTCTTCTGGTCTCTGAATTTCATTTTTTATTTCTCCTCTTTATTTCCTTTTTTAAAGGTGTATGTATGTATGTATGTACGTATTTCTAGAGAGAAGGGAAGGGAGGGAGAAAGAGAGGGAGAGAAACATTGATATGCGAGAGATATATCAATTGGTTGCCTCCCACACACCCCTAACTAGAGGCTGGCCCGCAACCCAGGCATGTGCTCTGACTGGGAATTGAACCTGCAACCTTTTGGTTTGCAGCCCAGTGCTCAATCCACTGAGCCAAACCAGCCAGGGCAGGTTGGTTTTTTTGTGAACTTTATATAGAGGGGCTCACAGTGTATATATACATAGAATGCATATGTTATAATGTGATTTGCTTCTCAAAATTAAGATTTATGTATTTCGCATATTGTTCTTACCGTTTGTTTCATTGTATAAGTAAGTATACCCCAATTTATCCATTCTATTATTGAGGGCTTCTTGGATTGTCTGCAGTTTAGGGCTGTTGTAAGCAATGTTGTGATCGTCCCTGTGTCCTGGTCCACAGTAGGTAGCATCCTCCTGCCACAGGTGTCCTGGGGGATGTCTGGGGCTGGAGCTGCTGGGTCAGAGGACAATGCAGCTTTTCCACAACATTAGATAATGTCAAAATGTTTTCCAAAATGCTTTGCACAGACATACACTCCACAAATATATTAAGTGGGTTCTTGTTTTAGTTTTGTTTTGATAGTTTGAAACAGTGAGTGGTAGTATTTCAACAATTCACTGAGCTTCTGACTTATAAAGATTTCTGGTACAATTCACTGATTTGACAAATGAGCAGTTCTTTTTTTTTAAATAATTTTTTATGTTTTTTAATTACAGTTGACATTCAATACTATTAGTTTCAGGTGTATAACTCAGTGATTAGACATTTATACAACTTACAAAGTGATCACCTGAATAGATCTAGTATTATCTGACACCATGCATAGTTATTGCAATATTACTGACTACATTATCTGTGCTGTACTTTGCATCCTCATGACTATTCTGTAACTACTGATTTGTGCTTCTTAATCCCTTCACCATTTTTAACCATTTCTCAACTCCTCTCCCATATGATAATTATCAAAATATTCTGTGTATGAGTTTGTTTCTATTTTGTTTTTTAGATTCCACGTAGAAATAAAATCATATGACATTTGCCTTTTTCTGACTTATTTCACTCAGCTCAATACCCTCTAACTCCGTCCATGCTGTTGCCAGTGACAAAATTTATTGTTCTTTTTCTTTCTTTTTTTTTTTAATGTTTGAGTCATATTTCATAGTATTTACCGGGTGGGGCAAAAGTAGGTTTAAAGTTGTGAGTACATGAAACAACAGTGTATTCTTGTATTATTTTCTATACAAACAACTGTAGACCTACTTTTGCCTCATCTTACACATACCACTCCTTTATCCACTGATTTATTGATGGACACTTAGGTTGCTTCCATATCTTGGCTATTGTAAATAATGCTTCAATGAACATACAGATACATGTGGTTTTTCAATTTAGTGTTTTGAGTTTCTTTGGATAAATAATCAGAATTGGAATTGCTAGGTCCTTCTTTGACTCTTACAGCCTTTGTTTTGCTTTTTATCCTCATGGGTCTGGGAAATCATATGATAAATAATATGCAACTAGTTCCAAACTAGTTTTCTCAGTGAAGCTTTCCTATATCTGTTGCATTGGATTTTTATATCTTGTCCCTGTTCTTTTATACACTTTTTTACTCTAAATACTTAACTTTTATTTCTTTCTTTTTTTAAAGATTTTATTTATTTATTTTTAGAGAAAGGGGAAGGGAGGGAGAAAGAGAGGGGGAGACACATCAGTGCGTGGTTGCCTCTCATGCACCTCCTACTGGGGATCTGGCCTGCAACCCAGGCATGTGCTCTGACTGGGAACCGAACTGGTGACCTTTTGGTTCTCAGGCCAGCACTCAATCCTCTGAGCCACACCAGCCAGGGCTTAACTTTCGTTTCTTATGTCATTGTTTTCTTTTTTGTCTTCACCCTGTTTATATTCTTAGCTCCTGAAGAGAATTATTCAGTTCATATCCCCAGAGCTCTTATAGGGGTACTCAGAATACATGGAATTGATTTACAGAAGAGTTGTGAAAGTAATTTAAGGCTTTCCTTTGTTGCAGTGATCATTTTCTTAACAGCTAATTCACTGCCTCCCCTCTCTTATTTTTTCCTTTTTTGTGTGTGTGCATGCCATATATATGTATATGTCTTGGTTCATTGCTTAAATACATATTAAAGAAATATGAGGTCTCTCTACCTTTCTGTAGAAGCCTACAGTCAGTGATGATAAAAGTCAGCATTCCCTCCAAACAAAATGTCAAGGCACATTTTAGATGAAATGGTTTTTTTAAGTGTAATAATTTTGGGAATAATTTTAAACTTCCATAAAAGTTTGAAGAATAGTACAGAGAATACCCATATGTTTATTTGCTAACATTTTGCCCCATTTTTAAGGATAATTTAGTAAATGAGTTTTTCCAGAAACTTGTGCCTATGTTGCATACATCATAGACTTGCATGGACTTTTAACCCTACATATTTTATAAGACTAAGAATATGAGAGAATATATATATATATAAGACTTTACTTATTTATTTTTAGAGAGGGGAGGGAGGGAGAAAGAGAGAGAGAGAGAAACATCAATGTGCGGTTGCTGGGGGCCATGGCCTGCAACCCAGGCATGTGCCCTGACTGGGAATCGAACCTGTGATGCTTTGGTTCACAGCCCGCGCTCAATCCACTGAGCTATGCCAGCCAGGGCTAAAATGTATATTTTTAGAGACCTTCATATTATTATAAAATTCCCTTCCCCCCAAATGATTGTCTTATTAAAATCTAGCCTGAAGATAACCAGGGCCCATGCTCGTCTGTCAGAAGCATCTGGTAGAAAAACTGTTAGAGCAAAGCTGAGCTTCAGCTGTCAATGCAAAAAGCAGAGATAGAGTGAGCAGTGTGGAAGATGATTTTCAGAGAAACCTTTTATTATTTTATTTAGAATAAGCCACTCTTCCAAAGGCATTAGGTGAACAATCTGATATCTTTGTGGGACCTGAGGAGCACTTGCAGTTTGTTAGCATAATGAAGTTTTCATTTTCAGGTCATTCTGGCAGCAAATAAATGGAAGTGAGGAAAACTAATAACCTGTCCTTCCCAATTACTTATCCTCTTCATATCCCTCACTTTCAGTTGCCTTGATTTAATTTTTCCCTTATTCAACTAAATCTCTCTTCTGTTTGATGTCTTCTGAATAACTGGGCTTAGAATGCTTAGGTTTCAAAGTCATATATGACAAATATGAAAATATTTCATACTTAATTCTTTCATTAAAAAGGGGAGAATGGCTTTTATTTCACTCAATGCAGAAAATAAGAAATATTGCTATGTTTTTTTCAGTTTCAGGGTCGAATAGTGTGATCAGAGCGTTTTCTCCAAACAATGTTATATATGAAAATGACTCATCCCAGTATTTGATAAAAGAGAGGATTCTGAGCTACAGCCCTGAACATTCCCGTTTTAAAGGAAGATGGAAATGTGAGGATGTTACTGAGATGCTACAAAGAAATCAGGGATGTATTAGGCAGGTGACAGTCTCTCATCAAGAAGCCCTGTCTCAACATAGTGTCAATGCCGTGGAGAGGCCCTTTGGGTGCCATGAATGTGGAAAAAGTTTCAGTCGGCGCTTTTCCCTGGTATTACATCAGAGAACTCACACTGGAGAGAAACCATACGTATGTAAGGAATGTGGCAAAACCTTTAGTCAGATCTCAAACCTTGTGAAACATCAGATGATACATACTGGAAAGAAGCCCCATGAGTGTAAAGACTGCCGTAAGACGTTCAGTTACCTTTCATTCCTCGTGGAACACCAGAGGACACACACTGGGGAGAAACCCTACGAATGTGCTGAATGTGGGAAGGCTTTTAGCCGCGCCTCGAACCTCACTCGGCATCAGAGAATTCACGCAGGGAAGAGGCAGTTCGTGTGCAGGAAGTGTGGGAAAGCCTTGAGCAGCGGCTCGGAACTCGTGCGTCATCAGATCGCGCACACCAGTGAGAAGCCGCACGAATGCACTGAATGTGGGAAGGCGTTCCGCCGCTCTTCACACCTCAGTCGGCACCAGAGCACTCACACCACCAGAACCCCCTACGAATGTAACAACTGTAGGAAAGCCTTCCGTTGCCACTCCTTCCTTGTTAAACATCAGAGAATTCACGCCGGAGAAAAGCTCTACGAATGCCATGAGTGTGGTAAAGTTTTCACATGGCATGCATCCCTGATACAGCATAGGAAAATCCATACTGGAGAAAAACCCTATGCATGCACTGAATGTGAGAAAACCTTTAGTCGGAGCTTTTCCCTCATTCTACATCAGATAACTCACACTGGGGAGAAGCCCTACGTATGTAAGACATGCAATAAATCCTTCAGCTGGAGTTCGAACCTTGCTAAACATCAGAGAACACACACTCTAGAGAACCCCTATGAATATGAGAATTCATTTAATTACCACTCATTCCTTACTGAACACCAGGGAATTCACACTGTTGAGAAAACCTAGAAATGTATGGATTTAAAAACAGCAGCTAATGCCTTACTTTGACTTGAGAGCCTTAAGTGACTGTGTTGAAATTGAAGACATGGGCCCAAAGCTGGAGAAAGACTCTAGAAATATATGGGAAAGCCATTAAAGCTGCTCTTCTTTTTGGGATATCAGAAAATGCAGTCAGTATTGAGAGGACTCCGCATCTGGTAGGATTCCCTTACTCTACGTTTACTAATTCCTACCGGGAAAGGGATGCAAGTCCGATGCATGTGAGAAAGCTGTCCCTCGGAGATTAGCTCCTTCTGCATCTGTCAGCTCAGGCACCAACGAGTGCATGGGTAGGGGTGCACTTTTCCCAGGACATCAGAAAGTTTGTACCGAAGTAAAGTCATACATACAAACACCGTGATTTGAGAATGCCTTCATGTACCATGCACTATTTATAAAATTCTAAAAGTCTTTTAAGGAGAAAAAACCACCCTGTACATGAACTGAATATAGAATGACTTTCTGCAGTATCTTAAATCTAGAATTATACTGGGGAAACATACCATGTAATGGGCGTGGGAAATCTTAGCATTCTGAGAAGTCATACTGGAGGGAATTAATGTAGGAATTTTTTTTTACAGGGAATTTTTTTTTCTGAAAAAGAAAGCATATTCAGAAAAGACCTATACATACATGTTTTGATTTATAGTTAATATGGTACTTGCTGAGATTTTCCTCCCACAGCATAAATGACTCTGAAAATGCAACTATCACAATGTTGACATGAACAAGAGTAGTGTGCTTTCATGGAAACATATAAACATAATTATAGAAACATTTTTGGTGTCTTACGGTTTTAACTAAGATAGTCTTTGGATTTAAGGTTATACTAACGCACGTTTATCCTTGAATCTGACTAGACATCTCTTAGTCAGAAATCAATGTTAATGAGGTATATTACAGGGAAATGCCAGAGTAGTTTTTCTCTTTTGTTGCATTTACAGTAAGAACATTTATTTTGTAAAACCATACTTATCTAAATAAATTCTGTTGTGTTCACTTTCAATGTACACCTTGACCATTTTTTAATGTCCCGGGTAAAGGTTTATCTTCTCTGAAGCAACTGGTTGCCTCTTATAAGAACTTGCTTTGCATCTAGTGTTTGTAATATGCAATTTAGTACTCAACTAAGTGCTTCATTTAGTTTTTCCATGTACATGTAAATCTTACACAAAATGAGAGGCTAGCATTTTCTTTTGTGACAACAGAACATACAGCTGCCACTTAGCAGTTACTTTTCTAGAATTACCCAGTGAGTCATTCTGCTGTGTAAACCCTCCGTTTCCCTAGTGCTGCCAGCATTGTTACTTTCCCCAGCACTGTGGCCCCCGTTGGGGGTGGGGAGACTTCAGTGAACAAGAACGTATTTGTTATTTCAGAGGTTTGTAACATTCAGAGGTGTAGCCACAGACTTCTCTAAGGGGGAATGGGGCTAACTGGACCTGGCCCCGAATAACTGATACTGGGATGTAATGATGGAGAACTACTCGAAGCTTGTCTGAGGAGGCTGCCATCCCTCCAAATTAACTGAATCTAGGTCTTCGCTATGTCCCTGGGAAATACTGGGGGCAGGGGGTGGGCTCTGAACTGCCTGGCTGAATTCCTATTCCATGTCTTGAGGAAATGATCGCAAGTGGGTAGCAGTGGGAAGTGGATGCATTTTCCTCCTGCTCTTGTTCTTAAAATAGCTTTTCCTCACAATACTGAGATTGGGTCTGGAGCTGAGGAAAACTATAATATTTTGAAGTATCTATTTTCTCTCTCTCGTAAGCAGGACTTTCTATTTCTAAACCCAATGTGACCTCTTTATTGGAGCAAGGGAGAGAGTGATGGAGAAAAATGTGACAAGAGGACTATGATCAGGTAAGTGAGGGGCAATCAGGCAGGAAGTGCCTTTACAGGAAGTTCAGCACACAGATAGAGTATCTGAATCATTTTATCAGAAATAAAGACTTTTCTCCTCCATGCAACATCATTCAAAACTACATAATTCATCTAAAAAGTCCTCTTATTTATTTGTGCTAAGATATTTCAGAAAATAAGAACTATTATTCTAAAAAGTGAAAACATAGATAATTCCTAGGTTATACAGTAAGAGATGTCAAAACCCTCGCTACTGAAAAAAGAAAATGAATACTTTGTGGACGTTTTTGATGATACGGTATGCTCTGTCACTGCAAGAAGATGCTGGCAAGGTTCATAACTGCTTTCTTTCACTCAATTTTAGCATATAAATCTGTTACATCTTCCCATTTTAACATATCATTTGTTATAAACTGTGGCACTTTCCAGAGGTAGACGACAATAAAATGTTGCCAGTTTTTTCAAGATGAAATTCTGTAACAATAGCAAGACAGAGTAAGATGTAAAAACAAACAGCAGGAGAAAAGTATATGCTGTTACACTTTAAATTACTTGTATGAAATTTCAGGTCCAATTTGTATTGTACTGTTGAGACTAGGAAACAGTGGCAATATATAGTGTGACCATCTCCATACATGTGAAGGAGTAAACATCCAGTTTGAACATTTTGATCTATGTAGCGTAAGAAGTTTATTTCAGACACAATTTCCTTAGGTTTGCATACTCAAGACGTGTGAGATTTATAGGAAACATACTCAAGAATGCAGTTACAGTATTTTCATACTCTGTTGTCACGGTTACTCAATTATCCATACATTGTAAAACCATCCCACTCCCAATGAACATCTCTGTCCTTTACAGAGGAGCAAATTAGGTAATCTTCTACACAGCACAAGGGTACCTGTACTGGAATGTGACTCCTTACGTAACAATCTCTGTGTGAAACCTTCTGAATTAGCATTTGCCTTTCGAGTAATTCTCTTGTATACAATCAAAGTGTACAGCTGAGTGACTGTCATCTTTGGCACACTGCTAGATGCAGCTGTCACATACTGCATGTCAGATATGGTTACAACTGTTTTTTACTATGACCCCTTAAACTGAATGCAATGTTATTATGAGACTGTGTTTAACTGCTATTTATATCTTCAGAAAGTCTGCTTCAAGATAGGATGCAGTATTGTGCCAGCAACCAGGTAAAGCAGATAAATTACAAATCATTTTTTAATTTTTTGTTTATTTTTATTGTTGACACTATTACAGATGCCCCCATTTCCCCCGCCCTTTGCCCACCTCCACCTGGCCCCCTTATCACCACACTGTTGTCCATGTCCATGGGTCATACATAAATGTTCTTTGACCAATCTCTTCACCTTCTTCCATCCAGTCCCCCTCCCCTCTCTGACAGCTGTCGGTCTGTTCCACGTGTCCCTGCTTCTATTTTGTCAATTCATTTTATTCATTAGATTCTACATATAAATGAGATCATGTTATTTGTCTTTCTCTGACTTATGTCATTTAGCATAATCTCCAAAAATCAGTTTGAAAGGCATCACGGAGCTGCGGAAGCAGAGGACTAGACAAACCAAAATGCTATAGAGGGACAATGCCTCTGAGGTAACTTGGTAATCACAGGCTATTTGGCCCTTGTAAACATTTCCTGTTTTCAGTGCGGGCCTGGGGGGGAAATCACACGAGTTTTAGGGGATCCCTGGTGGCAGATCAGAAACACGAGCAGCCTCATGCACAGCTGGTTCTTTCACATGGGACACTGCTGAGTTCCAGGGCTGTGCAGGCGGCTAGGGAGTTGGAGCCAAAGCCTCCGCGAGGCAGAGTGAAATACCTGCAGCGTCTATAGTGCTTAGGAATGACAGACCCACCAGGGAAGGGCAGCTGCCTAAAGTGACACACAGTCAGCCTCCTCAGCCATTGGTCAGAATTTGAAGCTACATGGGGCAGGAGGTCAGGGAGACTTAACCTCACACAGCCCTCAGATTTGAAAGCCTAGGATAGTCATATCCAGGATACAAAGGCTAAATAGAGGAAACATTTCAACCTAGCTCTGACACAGCTCAGTCTGTGACTGAAGTATTCGGCCCTCCAACCATCAGGGAGAAACTCCGTGGCAGAACCTGGAGCCGCTGTGCTTCTCTTAAAAACAACGTCTGGAATACAATGTGCATTTCTCACATTACAAGTGAGTTTAAGTCATGACATACATTATTTGAGAATTTCCTGTTTATGTTTAAAATGTCTCAATTTATTTATTGTCTTAAAAGAACTCTGTATGCTGAGGAAATGAGATATAGCCAGTATGATCTTTTAAAAACAATTTCTTTCTATTATGAAAGACTATTAAAGACCTTCTAATAGCTTTTCAAATAAAAAAATAAACTGGTACCATAGCTGGTAAGGTCTTTTATGATCTGGCCTACTGTCCAACCTGGTTTCATATACTCTTCTCCTTGCCCCCTTGCCCAGTTTTCCAGTTGCTGACTTTTCTTTTTTTAGAAAAAAAAAATACGCTACAGTCTGAGTGATAACTTCTGCTCCTGCAGAATACTACTTAAATCTTGTACCTCCCCCACTCCCCCCATGGATTTTAAAAAGAGCCCCATGCCCTTTAACAGTACTTTCAAAAAGCTTGCCTTTATAAAATATTGCAGAACACGTAGTTTTAAAAATATTTAAAAAATGAAACTTAAATTTATAAAAGGGACAGAATCTATGTACCCAACAGCAGTCTAAACAAATCTATTTACAACTTTGAAGATATTAAAAACAATGCTTTTGATAATTAAGACATCATGATGGAATTGTCTTAAAAAATGTAAAAAATAATGTTATCCATTTTTATATATATCCTTCCAGGATATCTTCAACTCACATAAATATACACTAACAATATATATTTTAGTTATTTATTTGTGTTTAAAGATTTCATTTAGTTTTAGAGACGGGAAGGAAGGGAGAAAGAGAGGGAAAACATGTGTGAGAGATACATCAACTATTGCCTCTAGCAAGTCCCTGATCCCAGACCTGGCTGACAACCCAGGCATGTGCCCTGACCAGAAATTGAACTGGCATCCCTTTTGTTCGCAGGCTGGTGCTCAATCCACTGAGTCACACCAGCCATGGCAGGCAGTATATATTTTAATAAAAGCATGGTCGTACTTCAGTATTTTGTAATTGTACTTAAAAAGCACAATATATTAAATACATCCCACGTATCTGTAAATATATAATTACACTTTTAAAAAGATTGTACTTTATTTCTAGAGAGACAGGAGGGGAATGAAAGGGAGAGAAACATTGATGTAAGAGAAGAAATAGCAGTTGGCTGCCTGTCTTACGTGCCCTAAAGGACCGGACCTGTAACCTGGGCACGCTGCCCAGCCGGCTGAGCCACACTGGTTTTAACGACTGGTTTTTACCTGCATTTTAACGACTGCATTATATTCCATTGTATGGTTATTATTGGGAATTCAGGAATTTTCTAGTTTTCCACTTGAGCATGAAACTGAGATAACTGCTGTTACACATGCATGCATTAAGAGTTTTTTTTTGTTTTATTTTATAAAAGCTCAGAAAGTAAATATTTTGGACACATATTGCTTACCTGTCAGCCTGAAAAAGTTGTATTTGTGCTTCCATCAGTAGCCTAAAGGAGAGCACTGCACCCTCACCAATACCAGGTCATTTTACTCCTTTGAATATAATGCAACGTAGCAGCATATGAACACTGACCGTACAAAGAAACCTGTATGAGCTTGTAACGGGGGAAAGGAAGAGAGGGAATGAGGGAGAGAATAATAAACGTTACACTGCAGTTCTCTTGACAGTCTTAGTTTCTGTGTGCCTGTCATGTGGAATATCTTACTATGCCAAGTGTGACTCTAATGCTTAGGAAAAATAAATTTTGATTCTGTGCAATTTTTGCCTTATTTTAAGTTAAGCTACCACAGAAATAGTTAAGTAAAAAAGTACTGAAAAACCTTAAATGTTTAAATGAATTCCTACTATGGGCTAAGTACTAAGAGTAAACAGTGAACAACGTTGACAAAGTTCCCACCGTACCAAAGCTCCCATTTGTGAGGAGAAGATACATAATTAGACAACACTGTGAGAGTGTGAACAGTTTTGTTAGAAGAATTACAGGATAATTCATAGTAAAGGATGGCCAGGTCAGGTTAAGGTCCAGAGTCACAAGATGCAAGGGATATGGCCTGAAAAGACAAGTAACAGTTTGAGCATGAAAGGTCAAAGGCAGGGGAAGATTTCAAAGAATAATATAAGAGATTAGTACCGTAGATGGATCACCCTGGGAGCAATGTTAAGAACACATGAAAGGAAAGCAAGAATTATAAACAACACTGTTCCCTGCAGTATTGCTTGTTATTAGGAAATTCCTGGAGGGGAAATGGATTATCTACAGTATGATATATCCATATAATCAAATACTATGTGGCTATTAAGAATGAAATAGACATGTGCTGGGAGATATGTTTAAAAAGATAGGGAATGAAAGGTGTGACAATTTTCATAAAATGATATATTTGCATATGCAGAGAATAAAGTCTATAACCATTTTTATAAGATGATATACTTCTATGAACATAGAACATTCTAAGAATGCACAGTCATCTACAATGTTAAAATTCAAAGGCAGTAGAATCTGGGAACTTCCCCTTCTATTGTGCATGCATAGTACAAGTGGTTTTGCATTTATTTCATATGCATGCATTAGTTTCATAATTAAGAAATGCCAAGAATAAAATAATTATAAAAATAAAAAATAATAATGAAAGGATACCGTGGAAGCTGCATAGAAAACACACTGGAACAAAGTAAGATCAAGTCAGAGAAGCCAGTGATGTGGTGGTTACAGTAAGGTCCAGTGTGCTGGGTGAGACCGAGCCCGAATCTGCAGTTGTTGGCCTGCCAAGATTTTGCAGGCCAGAACTTGTACATGAATTCCAGTCCCCAAGCAAGCAGAGCTCAACCCCCTTTTCTGAGTACCACTTAAGATAATCTCACACAAGTACTATATTTGTACATTGGACATAAACTATTCAACTCTACATGCCTGTGGATCTACAGTCTTTTATTTATTTATTTAAAGATTTTATTTGTTTTTAGAGAGAGGGGAAGGGAAGGAGAAAGAGAATGAAACGACAATGTGTGGTTGCCTCTCGTGCCGCCCTACTGGGGACCTGGCCCACAACCCAGACATGTGCCCTGACTGGGAATTGAACCGGTGATGCTTTGGCTCATAGGCCCACACTCAATCCACTAAGCTACACTAGCCAGGGCTGCAGTCTTTTATTTTTTAATAACTTTATCTCATATACTGCTATGAAGAGAATCAACAAGCTTATTTTTCCCACCTAAAAAGATGTCCAGATATACCAGTGCAGTGCTAGTACAACTATTTAAAGATGTCTTTGAGGAACCAGTATCTTTATTCTACTCCACCCATAAGCCACAGTTGTCATTCTCATAGGCACAACCTGGTTCCTTCCGCCCTAGGAATGGAAAATTGAAAGGGAGAGGAATGGGAACGCAAAAGGGCAAAGAGTAAAAACAGGTCTGTTACTAGTGACACTGTCTATTTTGGATTAATCAGGAATGAGGGATGTGGCTACACTTGGCCATAAGGAGGCTGAGAAGTTGTGTAACTGGGCATACTGGTCCAATGAACCAAAACAGGGTCATCAGGATAGAAGTATGTCCTTGTTTAATTGACTACAACAGTATCTGCCACAGCAGAGCAGAAAGCAACTTTCAAGAAAATACTAATAAAGTACTATAGTCCAGACATTCTAAATGTAATGCACTCAATTTAGAAATCAATGAGAAGGTAACTGAAAACCTTATGTCACATATTACAAAATCATAATTCTAAACAGGTATGGATCAAAAAGTCACAATAAATATTAGACAAGTAGAATTAAGAGAAAATTAATTAGCATACACCCATATGTGTTATGTAGATAAAGGAGTTGATAAAGGACTACATATGTAGCCTTAAATGCTTATTTTAGAGAACAAAGACTGAAATAGTGAAACTCTAGTCCACCTTAAGACAATGAAAAAGGTGACTCCACATTCAAAACACTTACAGGGATTCTCTCCTAGCATGAATTTTCTTGTGTATGATAAGCGAAGAATTCTGACTGAAGGCTTTGCCACACTGAATACATTCATAGGGTTTCTCTCCTGTGTGAGTTCTCACATGTCTCCTAAGGGAAGAGGAAACAGTGAAGGTTTTCCTGCATTCCTGACATTCATAGGGTTTTTCCCCAGTGTGAATTCTCACATGCATTCTAAGGGATGAGAGACCACTAAAAACTTTCCTGCAGTCTTTGCACTCGTAAAGATTTTCTCCGGTGTGTATTTTCTTGTGAACTGTAAGGTGAGAACTTGTGTTGAAGGCTTTTCCACACTCACTGCACTGGTAGAGTTTCACCCCAGTGTGTATTCTCTTGTGCACTATAAGGTAAGAACTTGTTCCAAAAGACTTTCCGCAATGATGACACTCATAAGGTTTCTCTCCAGTGTGAGTTCTCATGTGGGCCTTAAGAGATGTTTTTTGACTGAAAGCTTTCCCACACTGATGACACTCATAGGGCTTCTCCCCAGTGTGAGTCCGCACGTGTCTGTTCAGGGTTGAGGGATCGGCGAAGACTTTCCCACAGTCTTTACATTCACATTGCTTCTCGCCCACGTGACTTCTTTTGTGTGACATAAGATCAGAAATCCTTCTGAAGGGTTTTCCGCACTGACTACATTCATATTTCTCTCCAGTAGGAGATTGCTCCTTTTGCTCACAGGGTGAATGATAACTAAAAGTTTTGTTTTTATTACATTCATAGGAATTTTCCACCATTTCAAAATTATTTTGTATAGGAAGCGTATTACGTTTGAAATGTATACCATGTTCGGAGCACGTGTACTCTTTTTGTGCTGTTTGGGCTCTTTCAAGATGCCATCTATCATATTCATGACGTCCACAGAATTTCTCACTCACAGAGTTCTTCTCATTACTGTTTAGGATTGATTTATGCTTCAAACTCTCAATAGTTAAGTAACATTTATGGCAATGTTTGCTGATGGAAACTCTGTTTGAAAAAGCAAGTTTTGATCTAAGTTTAGAGTTTTCTTCTAATTCATGGTAGTCATAGAATCTCTCCTGATACGCTGTTTCCTTTTGGGTAAATGTTATTTGCTTCAAATTACCCTCTGGGATCTTGTGCTGTTTTCTGGTCTTATGGCATTCCCAGTCTTGTGTTAATGTGGAAGACCAATCATCCATTGTGAATCTTACCATTTTACCATTGGATGTTTCCCCCACCAAAACATTCTGCTTTAGAGTTGACTCTTTGGTTGTAATTTGAATCTCCCAATCTAGACAGGTGCCTCTGGGTATTCTCCTTCTCATAGTTCGTACCTCTTCCTGACCCCACTGGGAGATCACAGAAGGCTTGCATAGTTGATATGCCACTGAGGTGAGATTTATGTAGTTTTCCAGCATTACATCTCTGTACATACTTTTCTGAGCAGAGTCTAGCATCATCCACTCCTCCTGTGTGAACTCCATAGCCACATCTTTAAAGGTCACTGGTGCTGCTGGAAATCCAGCCACCATCCTTTTTTCCTCAGTATTGCTCACATAGAAACAGGCAGAGTCCTGCCCTGGCCAGTGTGGATCAGTTGGTTGGAACGTCCTCCCATAACTGAAGAGTTGTGGGTTCGATTCCTGGTCAGGACACATGCCTGGGTTGTGGGTTCAATCTCTGATCCAGTGTGTGGGGGAGGCAACCAATAGATGTTCCTCTCAGGCATCAATGTTTCCCTTTTCTTCCCTTCTCTCTAGAAACAATGGGAAAAAAAAAAAGGTATCCATGTGAGGATAAAAAAAATTTTTAAAAAGAAACAGGCACCGAGTCCTGTGTAGTCAGAACTCATGTGGGGGTAGGTCAACAGAGAGATCAGGATTACTTCTTTTCTTGTTTCTCTGATCCAGTCAAGGCAATGATGCATTTCATTAACCATCTTCCCTGTAGGGAAAGAGGCAGGTTCAGTTAAAAGAAGAAACGTGGAAATAGGTACCCACTGGAGGCAAAGGAAAAAAAAAGTCCTCCCCCTACTTCCCAGTAAGATCTGACCAGCTTAAGTCTTTACTGGGATTATAAAGACTTGTAATCTAGTTATCCTTGCCCACCTTCCAAAACTGTCATCTTGGTTATTTATACTGGTTTGTCCTGCAGACTACTACTCAGTCCAGGGTGGAAAAAGCATGCATTATTTAAAAGAAATTAAAGCTTTTCTCCAGTCAAAAAAAGACATGGTTATTTAATTACATTTCATGCATACTTTGCTACTTTTTAAGCTGTTTTATTAATGGAAAAATAATTTCCCTGCTTAAAACAACCGTTTTAGGTAAATTTGCATATTCTACATATAACCTGGTTTACCTGAATAACCTCACATATGATTAATAGAACTGATGATATGGCTGGTACTTTGCTTAGGAATTTTATTGGAATTGTGAAATGCAGATATGTGAGTTTGAAACATGTTCATTTGATTATGTACCTTCATATAATCTCTCCAAAGTCTGTATTTCCTCATGAGAAATTATGCTATCTAAAACTTGGATGGCACCAACAAAAAGGCATGAACTATGTTCCAAGCTTTAGGAGTGAGTGCTTAACAATGTTAGATGGCACCTGAACAACAATAAAAAAATATTAAAAAAATAAAATTCAACAAAGCTAAAAAAATATTAGATGGTATAGAACTTTACTGAACAATTTTTATAATAGTTTCAACATAAAAACCAAAACAACACATTGTGAATACAAAAGGCAAATGAATGCTTGGAGACTTTAAGGGTCATAGCAAATCATTCAATAATTTGTTATGCTAGTATCTAAACAGATCTCGCTTTTTTTTTAGGATTTTACTTATTTATTTTTAGAGAGAGGGGAAGGGAAGGAGAAACAGAGGGAGAGAAACATCCATGTATGGTTGCCTCTTGTACATGCCCCACTGGGGACCTGGCCTGACAGGGCATGCGCCCTGACAGGGAATCAAACCAGCAACACTTTGGTTCGCAGGCTGGCACTCAATCCACTGAGCTACACCAGCCAGGGCAGGTCTCACTTTTTGAAGATGAGATGATAACCTTCAAACTCGAGCCTCCTACCTCAGCATTATACTTCAACAGAGTTCGGTTTTAGTGGACAAAATTATGGAATTGGCATTTTAGACAGGTAGGTTTTATGTCTCTAAACCAGAAACATATTTAACTGTTACTTGAGTGTATATCCTATAGAAGATTTGTCTGAACTAGAATTATAATCCTGGAAAAAAAGTTTCCAGGAAACAAGCGATCCAACACAGAGATGAGGGAATGAATGAGAGTAAAGGGAAGTCTCAGCATGCCAGTGAGCTGCAGGTAAAGAATAACCTGTAAACCCTGGCTGGTGAAGCTCAGTGGATTGAGTGCGGGCCTGAGAACCAAACTGTCCTGCTTCAATTCCTGATCAGGGCACGTGCCTGGGTTGCAGGCCAGGTCCCCATTGAGGGGTTTGCAAAAGGGAACCACACATTGATGTTTCTCTCCCTCTCTTTCTCCCTCCCTTCCCCTCTGTCTACAAATAAATAAAATCTTTTAAAAATTAAAAAAGATGTTTGAAAAGCAAAACTATTATTGTTACCATAAAGTGATGGCATAATGAACACTCTTGTGCCCATCACTCTATTAAACAGATCTGAAAATGACACTTTTAAGTACTAAAGAATTTATCTCTGAATGATAAGAATCCTTCAAAAATCATAACCAGGATATTATCACACCTATTAGATTAGCAATGATTCCTTAACATAAAAAAAGATACAGGCAGTGTTACGTTTTTTATGTTATGCTTTAAAATTTTTGTTTTTTTGGATTCATTGTCCACCTAAGGTTCATTCAATTTTTGTTTTCCTATAATTTTAAGTCTCTTTTAATTTAAGTTTTGCTTTAGAGAAATCATATTCTGTGATGTAGCCCATTAACAGATTAAGGGATTAAGACCTTCAGGAAAAGGTCCTGGGTAAAGAAACAAGGTCCCCAGGACCTGCCGGCTCCTCTAACTTCACTGACCGTAAAAGTGAAACCTGCGCCGGCCCTTCCAGACCCAGCAGCTCCCGGCGCGGGAACGCCCCCCACTTGTCCCGCGCGCCGCCTGTTCCCGCGTCCCTCACTCCCGGTCCTCGGCTTCAGGCCTCTGCAGCCCCGGTTCCTCCGGCTGCTTTCGGGCCAGGGCCTTTCCTGCTCACAGCAGAACTTGGGTGGCCGTTCCCCATCGCCCCTCTCATTCGTCGCGTCTCCTCAGGGTCTACCGGCTGCAACGCGCTCACCTGTCGTTCAAACACCGGCCTCTCGGCGTCGGAACTACCCGGCCTCGGGGAAGAAAGAAGAGCCGCGCGGACTGCAGCATCCCGCGGCAGCCGGGAGGAGGGCGGGGCTCGGAGGTGTCGCGGGGACCGAGACTACATTTCCCAGGAGCCCTCGCTCCGCCTTGCGGAGGGATTCTGGGATTTGCGTCACGGCCTGGAGGCTCAGTTGAGGGGCCACCGCTGCGAGGGACGTGAAGTGTGCACCAGAGGCTCGGATGGTTCGCGCGTGGACGGACGGGCGTGGGCGTGAGGGGTCTGGGCGCGTGCGTGAGGCGACGGGGACGCGCGGCGAGGCGCGGGGGTGTGCGCGGAGAGTCCGCCCCGCCCTGCCCTCACGCCCGCGCTGCGGCGCCTCCCCCGGAGACCGTGCTCCCTTCGAAGAGCTGTCGCTGCCCCCGTCGTGACGGGATTGCTCCCTGTCGACCTTCCAGGGCTTCTCGCAGGTACGCGAAAATGCCGGGTGCGTGTGTACCGCGTAGTCGGACGTGTGTGGACCCTTGTGGTGAGACCGCGGCTTCTGAGCCTCGTCGTGCCGGGGAGGCGGTGATTTCATCAGCGAACAGTTTTTCTTCTTAACGGGGATGTTTTACCCCTTTGCATGAGTGACTTCTTCCTCTGGACGGTACTTCTGGATTCTTTTCCTAGTGTTAATAGCAACGTTTGTCAGGAATAATGACGGTACCCCTGCTGGTGACCTTGAGCCCTAATCTCGGGGTGCTCTGTAATGCGGAACGAGGTTTCTTCCAGTGTTGCTGCCCCAGCCCCGACTGGGACTGGTGGCTTGAAGTTTCGCGTACTGGCCTTTTTAGCGTCTGCTGAAAGTGGTCACGCTCCTGTTTGTTAGGGTAGGAAATTTCTTTATGGTAAAAGTTACGTTTCTAGGAGAAACCCGTTGTGGTCACACTGGTTTTTAAAAATGCGTCCTACTGGATTCTACTCGAGGGTATTGTGGAAGTTATGTGCTACCACCATTGATGACATAGGTCTACTTGTAATAAGTTTGGTAGCAGAAAGGGCTGGACAGATTCTATTTCTCGGTTTAGTCTAAAAATAACCATTAAAATATCGGTCTTATCAATGCTTTCAATGTTTAAGATGAGGCAGGTTTGTGTGTTGCCGTAAAACATAAACATCTGTAGCTCCTGACTTCCTTCCTTCAGTTTTGTTTTGTTTTGCCTTTTTAATCAAATAGATTAACTGGTGGTGTGTGTGTGTTTAACCCAGTTTTATTTTTCGGAGACACCTCAAATTATTATAATTTTATTTCCCTATGATACTGGAGTTACTAAATAGACATGATATATACCATTCAACATCTAATAGAAATGTCAAAGGAACATCTAGTGGGAATGTTAGGAGTCCATAGATCCCACCCAAAGTGCATGGAGAAGGTGAAGAATTTCAATTCTGTGTATACTTTAATAGCAGAATGTATCGTTTAAAAGAAGGGAAGTAAAAGGGAGACAGGATATTATATGGAATGCTACCTAACATTAGATTAGAGATTGACTGCAGTTGCCATCTACCTGGGAAATAAGTACTGTAAAAAAAAGACTTTATTTATTTATCCTTTAGAGAGAGAGAGGAAGGGAGGGAGGAAGAGTGGTAGAGAAACAGCGATGTGTGAGAGATACGTTGATTGGTTGCCTCTCACACGCCCCCAACTTTGGACCTGGCCGGCAACCCAGGCATTTGCCTTGACCAGGAATGGAACTGGTGACCTTTTGGTTCTCTGGCGGATGCTCAGTCCAGTGAGCCAGGACAGCCAGGGCACGCACTTCTTTTCACGGCATCTCAACACTGCAGTAACCTTTCTCTGTGACCTAAGTGCGACCTGATCTACTCCTTGTCTGTTCCATTCAAGTTTTCCTGTCTTACAAAGCCTTCTGGATGGTGAATTGCACTCATTTCTGCCTTTTCTTGAAAATTGTTCACTTGTTCTTTCATTTCTTCTCTCAACACAAATATCTTGAGCCCTTAGCATGCACCAGTCACAGGGCAAGGATTGGAGATACATATCCTAAGTTAAATGAGGAGGTGTGTTTATCAGTGCATCATATAAAAATTGTCTCAAAATTCTGGCTAGGACAGTATTTGTTTACAAAGAATCAAGGACTACCTGGAAGAGAGATTACAAAATTATCCTTATTAACTAAATAACTGTATCTCCAACATGTTTGAGATAATGAGTTGGATTCTTTCTTCACAGAGTTTGTAGTGAAGTGAGTGAAAAGGAAATGTATAGGTTAACAGATTACTTGGTGTCCTCAACAAGTTAGCACATACCTTTGTAAAAGAAAGTCTATTCACAATTGGAAGAAATTACATAGTATGTATTAATTTTTTTAAAATATTTTATTTATTTATTTTTAGAGAGGGAGAGAGGCAGAGAAACATCCATGTGTTGGTGCCTCTCCTGCGCCCCCTACTGGGGACCTGGCCCGCAACCCAGGCAAGTGCCCTGACTGGGACTCAAACTGGCAACCCTTTGGTTCACAGCCGGCACTCAGTCCACTGAGCCACACCAGACAGGGCTAATTTTAACTAGAAATATGTCTGAACTATGAGAAAACTTTAAAACCTTAAGGATAAGGAGGAATAAGGACAGTTCTTTTTATAGATTAAATTCAGTTGTCAAGAAAATAGAACTGGGCCCTGGCTGATGTGGCTCAATTGGTTGGAGCATCCTCCTGTAAATTGAAAGGTCATGGGTCCATCCTGATGTCTAGGTGGCTGGTTCTGTCCCTGGTTGGGGCACATAGGAGAGGTGACCAGTTAGTGTTTCTCTCTCACATAGATGTCTTTCTCCCTTCCTCCTTCCCTCCCTCCCTCCCGTCTCTCTAAAATCAGTAAGCATGTCCTTGGGTCAGTATTAAAAAAGAAAAAGAAAATGTAATTGGAATTTTTAAAAAGAACCCCCATGCACTTTGGTCTTTTCTTTGTATCTTCAGTTTCTTAAAATGTTTTGGAAGTGGCTCATTTCATCATAATTTAGTGCGAAAATTTTCTTTTTAAAGGATAAATACTAGAAATGATGCATTTTCTTGTTTTTCATCACATAAGTCAAGCATTGAAAGATTAGTTTAAAAAACATTTTAGGTTTTAAATAAAATGTTTATTTTAAGGAGAAAGAAGTTTCATGTTATATTGGGTTGGCCAAAAAGCAGTTAGTTGTCTTTAACTTCATTCAAAACAAGTTTGTTAGATTGTATTGTGATAGCTGTCATGTTAGTGTGCATTTAAAAGAACTTACCAAAATTGGTGAATTGTTATGTAGCCAGTTTAATTTTGGAGATGGAAGAAGCATGTACTCCATATACCTGAGTGAAGCACTGTCAATGACTAGGCCTTGCCTCTGGGTCCCGGCCCTCAAGTATTGGGTCTCCAAACAGAGACCTGAAGGCAGACCACCTTGGGAAAAAGACACATTTTCATTGTAGGTGCTCATTGAGTATGTGACAGATGCCAGAGTGAACAAATAGAAAGGGCAAAGCACTATGCTAGCCTCTTCTGAGATTTAAAATGAGATTATCCCAATTTTCATATGAGAGGCGGATAAGTAAATAGTGGTGGCCTGAGGGAGAGTGTTGAATTGCTGGAAGCACCAGAAGCTGTCCATGCTGACTGCAATTTTCAACCCGTGTGCCACAAGAATTTTTAAAACATGCAGTAACTCACTATTAAGTCAGGGACACTGACCTCTTTTCCCTTAGATTGTCAACTGAAAAAATGACAACAACCCTGACTGGTGTGGCTCACTGGGTTGGGCATAGTTCCGTAAGGTGAAAGGTTGCCGGTTTGATTCCCCATCAGTACATGTGCCTGGGTTGTGGGCCAGGTCCCTGGTTGGAGGTGTGCAAGAGGCAACCAATTGATGTTTCTCTCCTACTCCTTCTCCCTCCTTTCCCTTCTCTCTAAAAATAAATAAATAAAATCCTTTAAAAATAACCAGTAAGCACAAGGACCTGTGCCTGGTATCAGAGACCTCACTCCCTTTGGACACAACCCCTTGATCAGTGAGCCTTGGCGTTCTCTGTGCCTTTGTGAAGCCGGTGTTGCTTCTTGTATCAGGGACTGTGGAAGTAGAGAGGAAGAAACACTAGCCTTTCCAGCGAAGTTAGGGAATGATAACAGAGAGGGAGGCATTCAATCTTGCAGGGTAAATATAGTTTTTGCCAAGAGGCAAGAAAGGGAACAGCATCCATGGTATGAGAATAGCATGTAAAGATGTCGAGACAGTTCAGGTACGTTGTCATGGTGATAGGGAGACGTGTGGCAGTTTGATGGGACGTTTAGGGCTGATAAGGTAGAGAAGGGCCCAACCACAAAGGATCTTGCTGAGGACTCAGTCAGTTTTCCTGTCAGTTCTGGGAGACCAACAGAATTTTAATCGAGGAGTGAAACTTGTGTTTTGCAGAGATGATGCTGATGTGCACACTCCAGGGAGTGGGAGAGACGGAAGGCAGAGAAGCCCAGTACCATGTCTAAGTCAAGAATTCTAAGGGCTTGGCCCCAGGCCGTGGCATTGGAATCCAGTGTGAGAGACGTTCAGGAGAGCAGATTTGCAGGTGATGCTGACGGGTGTTACAGAGGACAAAGTCCAGAAAGACACTGGCGTTGCCGGGTTACTTACTAGATGTCAGCTTTCCCCCAGAAGGGGTGTGTTTTACAGGAAAGGCGTACTGGAACGGGAGAAGGTTACTCCGGGACGGGGAACAGTTGGTAGTGGTCCGATTTCAGGGTGCCTTGAAGTGTTTCTGAGTGACCAGTTGGAGTCACTCTTTGTCCTCCTTCACATTGTTAGAACTAGCTATTTTCACAGAGAGTTTCAGGCAGCACTTTTGATCACTTGGGCAGGTTAACTGTTGAGTTTCGTACTCTCTGCAGCCTTTCTGCCCTTGCCGTGGTAAAGCTGGCGCTCCCCACAGTGGGATCTGAACGAGCCACCTTTCTTTGGACAACTCAGAGTTCTCAGCCTCATAGTCTCTGCTTGGTTTAGCTAATATCTTGGGTGGCATCATTTTTATTTTTGAAGGTTTATTTTTTATTCTTATTCGAGGGGGAGGGAGAGAGAAACAGTAATGTACAAGAGAAACAGCAATCATTTGCCTCCTGCATGCACCCCAGCCAGGGATGGAACCTGCTACCCAGGCATGTCCCCTGACTGGAAATCGAACTGAGGATCTTTTGGTGTACAGGACAATGCTCCAACCAACCGGGCCACACTGGCCAGGGCTTAGGGAGGCATTATTTATTAGTTTAAGGGATTCACGCCTTTCAAAACTGTTGAAATAAGAAACAGCAAAGCAATTTTATTTACTCCATTCACGTGGAAAATAATGAAATGCCAATAATCTCTAGATCACTGGGTTATTGTACAAGGATATAACTCAGGAGCAGCCAGATGGAAGAGATGCCTAGGGCCAGGTGTGTGGGGAGGAGCACAGAGCCTTCAAGCCCTCTTCAGGGCACCACTCCCCTGCATCTCTACAGGGTCACCTACCAGAAGCTCCCAGGTGTTTTCTTAACAGACGAATAATCATTACCATGTGTGTTTTACAAAATTGACTCAATTATCATAATAACTCTGTGAGGTAGGACTATTTTGTCCCCATTGTACAGATGAAAAGACTGATATCGAAAGGTTGAGAAACCACCTTATAAGTAATGGAGCAGGTTTTTGAATCTAGGCAGTCTGGCTGCAGAGTCTGTGCGGTTAGGCACAGTTAGAGCTATGCGTCTGAGGTTAGGGGACGAGGTTGGGTTAGAAAACAGAGTGGTCTGTTTGTTGTCGAGGGAACACTCGGTCCCCTTGTGTATCCTGCAGTGGGATAGACAGTGGGGACAAAGCAAGATGTTCTGTGTCCTAAGAGTGCCCTGGGGCTCACTGAAAATCGAGACTGGAAAAGACTGAGGATTCAACGTTTAAGCTAATCATGATTTTTGAAATCATTAGAGAAGGATGAGAAGTACCAAAGAGAAAAACTAGGTGAAGGAGGAAACAGTCTATAAAGAGCTTCAAGGACAACTGAGAGGCCAACGGTGCCCTTTGTAACAGGGCTCATTGGTGAGACTCGTTCACCGGTGGGGGCCAGAAGCTATAGTGCTTTTATTTACGGTAATGTGCATGGAACAGAAGTGGAAATTATTAACATCTTCAGAAGGCCAAGTGGGTAAATCATATAAAGAAAATAAGATACAAAAAAGCTGTAAATGTAGACAAAGCAAAAATATTCAAACAGTAATCAAAGTATGGAAATTTAAAATACAGTCTAAATATAAAACAAGTTAAAAATACAATGTTTATAGACTTCTGCTTCTGGCCAAGATGGAGTAACAGGGAGTGGATTTACCTTCTTGCCCAAACTACCCAACAACAAAAAGACAAAGTACATGAAACAATTGTTTGAAGACGCTGGATGTGAGACAATGCAGGACAGCCATCCCTGTGAGGTGGAAAACCAGCGAGGTAAGCCCTCTGATCGCCTCAGTTTATTGCCTTGAGAGGGTTTTCAGGTTCCAGCAGAGGACAGAGAAACTGGCACGGAGCCCAGCAGCCTGCTGGTGTCAAGGACGCGGAGCTGAGGGTCTGGGGAGAGCAAAGCAGCTCGAGTGCGTAGGACGGACACCAGCGAGGGCAGCGCTGCGGAGGGCCTCCCTTGAGCTGTCAGAGCACAGGTCAGCATGCATGTGTGAGGAAACGACCAGGGGCCAGTGAAGGAATCCTCTGAAGGGTGACAGGGAGTAGTACCCGGCATTCACAGGGGTAATACTGCCTGTTACTACTCTCCAGACTGGAAAACTCTGCTAATTCCCAGAGTATTGGGAGTGAGCTTTGTCTGTAATGCCCTGAAAGGAAAAGTAACTGTCTACTACAAACCCTGTAGTCTGCAAAAATGTATTTCAACGACAAAGGTAAACCAATGTATAGAATGGGAGGAAATATTTAGAAATCATATATCTGATAAGGGTTTCATATCCACAATATAGAAAGAACTACAACTTACCAACAAAAAGACAAATGACCCAGTTTAAAATGGGCAAAGAACTTGAACAGACATTTCTCCAAAGATCATAGAAATGGCCAAAAAGCACATAAAAATAATGCAAATTAAAACCACAGGGAGGTATCACTTAACAATTACTAAGATGGCTGTAATAATTTAAAGAATGGAATAACAACACATATTGGCACACTTGTGGAAAAATTGGAATCTTTGTATATTGCTGATGGGAATGTGAAATGATGCAGCCATAATTGAAAGGTTTGGTGGGTCCCCAAAAGTCAAAACAAAGAATTTACCATGTGACACAGCAATTCCATTCCTAGGTATATGCCCAAAGGAATTGAAAGCAGGGACTCAAACAGATTCTTGTATGCCAGTATTCATTATTACATTAATCACAATAACCAGGAGATGGACACAGCACAGATAAAGGAATAAACAAAAGGTGGTTGTTCCATACAATGGAATGGAATTCAGCCATTAAAAGGAATGAACTTCTCATACACACTTCATCAAGGGTTAACCCTGAGAACATGCTAAGTATCATAAGCTAGACATAAAAGCACAAATACTGTATGCTGTACTTGTAGGATGTTTCTAGAACCGGCAAATTCATAGAAACAAAGTACGATAGATTGGAAATTTTCAAGGTTTGAGGGGAGAGAGGAATTTGTTCAATGTTTCAGCATTTCTGCTTGTGAGGAAAAGCTTTGGGACTAGTAGTGATGGCTGCGCGGCATTACGGGTGTAGTTAGTGCCACAGAGTTACACACAGCAGTGGTCAGCGTGGCCAATTTTGTTGTATATATTTCACCCTAATTTTAAAGATTGACAGTGTAATACACTAAAATGTACTGATTTTGTACACTTGGGGTGAGTTGTGTGATATGGGAGTTAAATCTCAGCAAAGCTGTTTAAAAAGGGCACAAAGGCAGAATGAAGACATTGTCACATTCACTAAAGTTGGAACAATTCATTACCTGCAGAAACATATTGCAAAAAATGTGTAAAGATGTCATTCAGGGAAAAAGGAAATGAAACTAAGTGGAAATCACTACCAGAAAGAATGAGAGGCAGTGCCAAGTACTTAAGTAAATGCATATTTATTTCTTAATAGGTAAGTACCCTCAAAAGGTAATTGGCCAGGTGTTAGTGTTCTGTTGCTGTGTGACAAATTTCCACAAACTTAGCAGCTTCAAACAGCACCTGCTCTCTAGCTCACAGGTCTGCAGGTAGAAGTCTGATGTAGTCTGTGTGGGTTTTCTGCTCAGATAGCCAACAGCTGATACCAGGTGTTGGCAGGTCTGAGTTCTCGTCTGGAGGGTGTGGGGGAGCATCCACTTCCACACTCTCTCGACATTCCGCAGGGCTACAGGACAGCTCCTGCTTCCTTGCTAGCTATCTGCCAGGTGCCACGCTTCTTGCCACATGGCACCTTCCACCTTCAGGCCAGCAGTGCACATCACATGCATCTTGTGCTTCGAATTGCTTCTGCAGTCAGTTGGAGAAAACACTTTCCTTACCTGTAAAGTAAGGATGTTAGATGAAGTCAGGTTTTGGGTTTTTGTTTGATTTCCTCAAAAAAGAGAATTTGTAGTGAACAGTTTGATTCCAAATGAAATTTGGCATTGAACTCAGGAGGTTAAGGGGGGAAAGGCAATCTACCTAGCTCTTTTCTTCCTCCTCCTGGGAACTTTGGAATATCTCTGAGGTTCTTCCATGTGGTAAGAGGGAGTCTGGGCTGAGGATTTATGAAACATCCCAGACACAGCAAACTTACGTCAGGTTTCTTTCTTTTTCCCAGCTTTGCCTTTTCAGAGCCGCCGTTACTCGGGAAAGCACCGTCGGGAACGCGGAGGGCATGGAGCTCAAGTCCCTGACTGCCCGGTCTCCTGTAAGTTGAGCTGCCTTCTTTGTTTTCGAGCTGAGAGTCTCTTTGTTTAGGCTCTGAAGTTTGGCTACCACTTCAGAAATCGTGTTTCAGACACTCTCCTCTAAGAGACTAGCACCATTTTGTTTGTTTTATTTGTAGAAGTAGTTTTACTTCCTTTTATAGCAAAGAAACAAGTTTATCAGTCACATGGGCAGGAATCATTGAGGTGATATTGAGAAATGGAACCCTCCCTGTTTGTTCACAGTAAGGAACTGAGCCCTTAGCAAACTTCCTGCTCCAAAAACAGATGAAAGAACTGAGAATGGTGGTGCCTGTCAGGGTTTCTCTAGTCCCTGGCTGTCCTGGGTGTGGTTTTGGCTGTGTGGGCTCCCTCGTGGTGCGGGGGAAGGCCGTTTGGAGGAACTGAGGGACAAGCAACACAGTTATCAAGGGGCGATGCAACCCAAGCAGGAAGAGCTGCAAGGAGGAAGGAGCCTGTGGGAGCAGCACGCCCCATGAGACCAGATAGGGGACGGGGCTCCCTGACCCCAGTCCGCTTCTTCCCTGCAGGATGCCTCTCTTGTCATCGCCACGTACGTGGAAAACCCCACCAAAAAATGATGCAGGTTTTGTCTCAGCTGTCCTCCAAGGTTAGAAGGATTTAAGAGAAGAAAATTAGCTCATTATATATACTGTTTTTGTTGCTTCTCTTGAATTCCTGAGATTTAAAGTTTCTCTCTGATGTAGTTTCCCCTCTGCCTGAAGGAACTACCTTTCTCATGTCTTTTAGAGCAGGTCTGCTGGAGACAAATGCTGTTAGTTTTACTTCATTTGAGGATGTATTTGCATCATTCCTGATAGATATGTTCATTGGACATAGAAATTCTGGCCTGACAGTTGTTTTCTTTCAGCATTAAAATATGTTATTTTACTGTCTTCTGACTTTTAAGGCCTTTGATGAGAAATCCTTAGTCATTAAATTAGGTTTTTCCCCCCACATGCAGTCATCAGTTCTTTTTGATGTGGCATTATAATAGAGGCTTTACGTCTTTGTCTTTTGTCAAGTTGTTTTGCTACATATAATAAAAAAAATAATAATAATAAAAAAATTGTTTTGCTACTATAAAAATATATCTTCTTTATTTTTACACCAATAAATATTTAGAGAAAATGTTTTAGATAATTATTTTAGACCATAAAACATGGCTAGGTTGGCCTGTTAAGCATTAAGTTACCCTGAACTCAAGACTGTTTCGTTCTCTTTTCCTGCCTTGAATTATGTTCTTTATTTCACATAACATAACATAACATAACATAACATAAACATAGGTTAACTTTCGGTTTCTGGTTCTCTTTGCTATAACTGTTTATAGTAAACTTGATTTAAATAAAAGTGGTTCTGACAGTTTCTAAACCTAAAGCATAACAGAACTGGTGTTAGGACTGTAGTCATCTAATGCACCCAAGAGCTGCTATTCCTGTAGGACTTGACCAGCATCCAGCATAGATGCCACTGACTCCTGGGGTAAATTCTGGTCCACCCTCTGTCCCTGCACCAGCACTGTCTACCTCATCTCTCTTTCTGTCAGCGTTCAGGGACGGGAGGGCAGCGATGTACATCAGGCTTACTGCAAACTTGTTTCATGATGCAGACACTAGTGACCTTCAAGGATATACATGTGAACTTCACCAGAGAGGAGTGGAATCTCCTGGATGCTGCTCAGCAGATCATGTACAAAGACGTGATGCTGGAGAACTACAAGAATCTGGTGTCCTTGGGTAAGGCTAACGTCTGTTTTTGGAGATGCACTCCCTGCGGTGATTTTGGTTCTTCATTGATCAGAGACTATGGACCCTGAAGCGTGTATCAGAGTGTGAAGTTTGGTTCAGGGACCTAATTTCTTCAGCGCATAGAACATCATTTTTGTCCTCTGGCTTTTGTGAAAAAGAAATTGTTTTTGTTTGTTGGATTTGTAAAAAGGCACATTTTGCTGCCTCTGTAGCCTCACCTTCTCTGCTCTTCAGAGCTCCCCAGGGCTTTGAAGGACTTGGGGGTCCAGGTTAAATCTGGGATGCTTCTCTCTGTCCACCTTAGAGCTCCCCAATCCTTGCCCAATTCTTTATCTTTCATTGTGACCAGGACATCAGCTTCCCAAGCCAGACGTGATCCTCCAGTTGGAGAGAGGGGAAGAGCCATGGCTTGTAGAGAGAGGGATTCGCCAAGACACCCATCCAGGTAAGCACAGAGAAGAGGCATTATGGGCAGTAGCCTAGATGACCCATTGGGCTAGCATCCCTGGAGATAGTGGTCACTAGTCTCATTTCTGAGAAATCTCAGTTTATTTACCCTCTACTTCCCCCAGCCAGTCTTTCTACAGTCTTGGCATTTGCATACACAGACAACAGTGCCTTACTTCTTTATTAAAATTACCTTTCTCGCTGTGGCTGGTGTAGCTCAGTGGATTGAGCACGGACTGCGAACCAAAGCCTGGCAGGTTTGATTCCTAGTCAGGGCACATGCCTGCGTTGTAGGCCACAGCCCCCAGCAACCGCACATTGATGGTTTTCTCTCTCTCTCTTTCTCACTCCCTTCCCTCTCAAATAAATAAATAAATAAATAAATAAATAAATAAATAAAATATTAAAAAAAAAAGACATTGGGTCAATCTAAATACCATTTAAAAAAAAAATTTTTACCTTTCTCTTGATGTGGTTGGTTTGATCCCTGCCTAGTACCACCACCTCTAGCATCCCCATTCTGGCATCTTCACAGAATCCATTTTCCTCTTTGCCTGTCTCTTCCCTTTCACGTGGCCCCTTCCCACAGCCTCTCTGTAGGCTCTGCAGTGGGACCACTGTCCTCAGTTGTCCCTGCCACTTGGAAACGCAGCAGAGCTCACCTGTGCCCACTGCCTCGTTCTCCTTGTCCAGAACTGCTGCTCTCACCTGTGTTCTCAACCCATGCTGGCTTTTTATTTAGTGTTTTTTCAGTGTATACCTATTTTATTTCAATCTTAACACAGAATGCAAGCCATTTTGTGGATTCCTGACATCACTTCTTTTCCCGACTTTCTTGTGTATAGAAAGTCAGCCTTCTAGGTTAAGAAATAGAAAGTAGTCTTTTGTTTTCCTCCTCCTTTATTCTCTATAAGCGATCTTTCCCCTCATCTTTGTTTCTGAGCTCAACATTCAGACATTTTTCTCCTCAGACCTCGTGGGTGTTGCTTGTCTGAGTCATGCTGTGACAAGCTGACTTCACATGCGCAGAACAGCCAGGACACTTGCTGGTGACTCTCCCTGGGTTTCTGTAGACATCGAGCTTTCCAAGCCCAGAGCAGCCTGCAGGTGTTTCTGTCTGATCCTGAACATGTGTGCCTGGGCGTTTCCCTCCATCTCAGGCTTTACGTGTGATGTAGATAAAGTCCATCAGAGGTAGCTGTCCTGTAAGTTTCTCCTCAAGTCCTTTCTCTGTGAAACCTTTGTAACTTCTCATCAAGATGTACAGCTCTCTTCCTGTTCCAAGCCTCCACTTTGGTTAAGTTCACAGCAGATCCTTCATTGACGTCATTTAGTTCACATTGTTACGCGACAGCATTGATGTGATGCCATAGGATATAGCTGTTTTTTCTGGCAGTTAGCCTGGGATGAAAATGGTTTTGTTATATATTGTTTTGCCTGAAGTTGCAGACCTATTGATGATGTTGAGGACTTACTGCACTTTTAAATATCATAAACACTTTTTGACTTTTTTTTCCATTTGGTCTTATAAGTGATTGTACCAAATTCCTGTTTCAAGGGCAGGCCTTTGAATACACTGTTAAGAACTCGATCAGTCAGCCGCTCTCAGAAACACATGGGAGACAAGATTGTTCTGTTTTCTTTCATTCTCTATTAGTTTCTTTCTTTATTTTTTCCGTTCATGTGCTCATTTATTTAGCAAGCTTTCCTGGATGTGTGTTGACAAGTATCCAGAAATAATTGACTAGATATAGTTGTTTAGATTTTTTTTTTTTAAGATTTTATTTATTTATCTTTAGAGAGGGAAGGGAGAGGGAGAGAGAGAGAGAAACATCAATGTGCGGTTGCTGGGGGACATGGCCTGCAACCTAGGCATGTGCCCTGACTGGGAATCGAACCTGCGATGCCTGGTTCGCAGCCCGCGCTCAATCCACTGAGCTACACCAGCCAGGGCATGTTGTTTAGATTTTTATTGAGAGTTTGTTATCCAAGGAAATACTAAAACTCTACATGCTTAAACACATGTAACACATACAGTGTTACACGGCAAATACTATGTCCTGGGGTTACAGATAACCAAAGTGATTTTTGTAAACTTTATCAACTGGTCTAAATCTAGCACTAGTTGTGCAGAGGTGAGACTAGCACCTGTGTCTGGGTAACTTCTGTGTGGAGGCTTTTCCAGCCTGCCACCTGGCCCCTGTGAGGTTCATCCTGGCAGTCGTCTGGGCATTATGCTGCAGTGCTTTGGTGCCATAGGTGACAGGTGCTGCCTGACATGGCTGCATTTGTGATTTGGGAACATTAAACTGGCTATAGTGTGAAAAAGACATGTCAGGGAGTGGTTGGCAACAGGTGGACACTTAGGTTCTTATGTCATTAATAGTCAGATTAGAACAAGGGACTGCAGCCTGTCCTGTGGGATTTCCTTTACTAACTCCCTCACCACTACGTACCCTGACCCTGCGTGTCACACTGGCCCTGTGACTTCTGCTTGCTCTCTGCTCCTTGTGTGTACTGTGTTGCCCGGCACATTTCCTGTTTACTGCTGTGTTCTTCCTTTCTCATGCTCCATCCAGGTTGCAGAGCCATGTCTGAAAGCCCCTCTGCATGACTTACATACTCAGTCTCCACATGCACCCACCGTTCTAATGATGGTACTTTTTAGTTACGCAGAACTTTTTCATTTCTTTCAGATTGGGATACTGCAGTTGAAATTAAGTCAATTGCCAATAAGAGCATTTCTAAAGATAAACAATCCTGTGACATTAAAATTGAAGGAATGGCAAAGAGTGATCTCTGGTACCTGTCATTAGAAGAAGTCTGGAAGTGTGAAGATCAGTTGGACAAGTATCAGGAAAACCAGGAGAGGCATTTGAGGCAAGTGGCATTCACCCAAAAGAAAGTACTTACTCCAGAGAGAGTCAGTGGAAATGGTAAATTTGGGGGAAACTGTCTCCTTCCTGCTCAACTGGTACTGACAGAGTACTTCCATAAACATGAGTCACGTGCTAAAAGTTTAAAAGGTAATTTGGTTTTCAGGGGTCATCAGGAAAGCTATGTAAGTAACAGCAGTGACTGTGGCCAAACTTTCTGTCAGAACATTCACCTTATTCAATTTGCAAGAACTCAAACAGGAGATAAATCCTACAAATGCCCTGATAATGGTAACTCTCGCAGTCGTGACATGTCCCTTGGTGTATCGGAGGGTGTACACAGAGAGAAACCCTATGAGTGTAAGGAATGTGGGAAATTTTTCAGCTGGCGGTCTAATCTTACTAGGCACCGGCTTACTCATACCGGAGAAAAACCCTATGAATGTAAAGAATGTGGGAAATCTTTCAGCCGGAGTTCTCACCTCCTTGGACATCAGAAGACTCACACTGGCGAGGAACCCTATGAGTGTAAAGAATGCGGAAAATCTTTCAGCTGGTTCTCTCACCTGGTCACCCATCAGAGAACTCACACGGGAGACAAACTGTACACGTGTAGTCAGTGTGGGAAGTCTTTTGTTCATAGCTCCAGGCTTATTAGGCACCAGAGAACTCATACTGGAGAGAAACCTTATGAGTGTTCTGAATGTGGGAAATCTTTCAGACAGAGCACACATCTCATTCTGCATCAGCGAACTCACGTTCGAGTGCGACCCTATGCATGTAATGAATGTGGGAAGTCTTACAGCCAGAGATCTCACCTCGTCGTGCACCATAGAACGCACACTGGACTGAAACCCTTTGAGTGCAAAGATTGTGGAAAATGCTTCAGTCGAAGTTCTCACCTTTTCTCACACCAGAGAACCCACACTGGAGAGAAACCATATGAATGCCATGACTGTGGAAAATCCTTCAGCCAGAGTTCTGCCCTCATTGTACATCAGAGAATTCATACTGGAGAGAAACCATATGAATGTTGTCAGTGCGGGAAAGCCTTCATTCGGAAGAATGACCTTATTAAGCATCAGAGGATCCACGCTGGAGAAGAGACCTATAAATGTGACCAGTGTGGAATCCTCTTTAGCCAGAGCTCTCCCTGTATAGTCCATCAAATTGCTCACACTGGAGAGCAGTTCCTCACATGTAATCGGTGTGGGTCAGCGCTTGTCAACAACCCTAACCTTATTAGATACCAGACAAATCATATTAGAGGAAATACTTATTAACGTAATGGACATGGGAAATTTCTCATGGCGTTGGAGAACTCCTAGAGAGGAACTGTGCAGACGTCGTCCGTGTGGAACTGCTTTCGGTCTCGTTGCTACCCTTAGTTGTGCTGGACACTTGGTCTTGGAGGGGGGGAACCCCACAGATTTCACTTTAGTTCACAAGTACATTAGATTTTATTCTTTCCACAAACTTAATGAAGGAATTGGCCTGGGAGCATTGTTGACCAAGCTCTGAGCACTAAAATCTGATAAGGAACCATTAAGTAGGTGAGTTGTTGAGAGGTGATGCAGCTTTCTTACCTTCTTTAAATAAATAATGATAATGCTGCTTTAAAAAGGTAAATGACAGTTATTGCTGAGAAGAATAGAAAATTGACAGCTATTGTAACAAAAGATGGAAAATAATATTCCAGTGAATTGATAGGCCATTTTTACTCTCTTCTCAGATACTTAATGTTGTGTAATCTTTTCTTTGTGTCTGATGTGACCACGTTTTGGTTAGCCAGGAAAATGAAAATGCTTATAATGGAAAACGACACATTTGCTAGTGGTAGTACGCATTGTAAAATATATTTGCATGTGGGCGAGAACTGAAAAAGTATCTAGGGATCAATGAATAGAATGGATTTGTTAGATAACAGGATAATGAGTGAGTTTTATAGTTTATTTGGTGTTACCGTAATACTTTAATGAAGGTATTTTTAAATATAAAAAAGGATATCTAGTTTCTGTATTCCACCATTAAGGAAACTTAAGAAGCACCTAATAGCAAACTTGGCCATTAATTAAGTTATTTTGGGTTATAGAGTTGTACTCTTTGAACAGGGTGCTAAAGTCTCCTGTGAATTTGAAAATAGTGATTCTCTGGACTTCAGGACCTAGAGGAACTTAGGGTATTTCAAACACACCAGGGAGGATCTCCATTTTGAGTGGGAGCAGGCGCCTGGGTAATATTTGGAGCAAGTATGCTCGGGATGTAAACGCAGCGCTACCCCAAAAGCACCTTCCTTCCAAAGTGACCTTTTGTCTTTACAAAGAAGACTTGGACCCTGGCCAGTGTGGCTCAGTTGGGCCTCATCCCACAAATGAAAAGGTCACAAGGTCAATCCCCTGTCAGAGTACATGGCTAGGTTGAGGGCAAACAATCGATGTTTCTCTCTCACATGGATGTTTCTGTGCCTTTTTTCCCCTCTCTCTAAAATTAATAAGCATGTCCTCAGGTGAGGATAAAGGGGGAAAAAAGCAGACTTGGTGATTAAGAGTATTAAGCTTAAGTTAGACTTAAGTTCAAAGCCCACCTCTGCCCTCAGTTTGCTGGGCAAACTTAGGCATGCTACCTAGCTCCTCTGTGCCAACTTGTGGATATTCTCTGTGAATTAGGGATAATATTACTTACCTTGTAGGGTTGTGGTGAGAATTAAATCAGTAAACATATAAACAGTTTAGAATAGTGCCTGGCATACTAAGTGCTTTACAATTATTAACTGTGATTATTAATATTGTTACAGCTTCACCCTGGTGTCATTTAAAACTTCCTGAGTGCTAATAAGAACTCCTTGAATTCTCAATTCCCTTCCGGTCATACATGTTTTTCCCTTTTAGATACATCAGAATTTATCCACATGAGGATATCACTGACCCATAGTGGGTGTATGGATTCATTTCTGAGGATCAATTAACAAATTTTAAAATTTTATGCAAAATCATTGTGTTCATGCAAAGGTTTTTCTCTTCTTGGGAGAGGATCCTAATCTACAGATTCTCTGGTAAGTCCATGATTTGGGAAGAGAATCTGTCTTAATTCTATTTTATTGTATAAATGGCTGTCCTGTGTGCAGGGACTGACCATTATTTGCCATTTTCTAGCAAACAAAATATCTGTTAAATGCTCAGTGATTGTTTATTGAATGATAAATATTGAGACCAAACAAAATCTTTGTATCTTTCCCAGGAGAAAAATCTAGAAATGGTTGTTAGCATCATGAGACAGCAGAACTACAAGGAACATGGACTGTTTAACTGATGCTCTTCATGGTGCAGTTGAGACACTGTGAGCTGGCCCAGGGCCTCACGTTTTGAGTGAAGTCAGACCCAGACTTGGATCGCAGGTCCCTCGATCACTGCTGCTCTCTCAGTGCTCGTGTGCCATCGACACATGTGACATAGTGCTCTCAAAACCGATTTTCATTGTGAGCAGTGGCTCTTTGTGGGAATGGAAGAATAGTCCCTTCACTGAGCCCTGTTGGCTTTCTAATGGCCAATGGCTCACTTTTCCTCAACTGTAAATGGAGGTACTACTAGGATCTACCTCAGAGAGTTGGGTGGGTTAGTGTGATAACATGTATAATGTACTTACAACAGTGCCTGGCCCGTAGTAGGTACTGTATGTGTTGGAATGTGGGAGGAGATGTGTCTATGGATGATCAATGAAATGTTACTTACGACAGTGCAAAACTTACAATATATAAATGTATAATAGCAAAATGATTATAGTATATCTGTAATATTATGCAGACATTAAAATTATGCAAAGAGAAAGTTTGGTAACTTAGGAAAAATGTTGATGCTGTTGTGTGTTAGGAAAAAGCATGGTAAATAACTGTCAGTATGGAATAAGCTCAAATATGTAAAAAAATAAATGAACTGTAAAAAATGAAACTTGCTCAAAACTCTAAGGAACTTTGTTAGGAGATTAATTGCAGTTAACCTGCATATTAGGAGATTTGGCATTTACTTTTCTGTTCTTTCAAAAGTCTCTTCAAAGAATACCTATTACTTTTAGGACCAGGAAAACAATCTTGAAGGTGACGGAATATTTTTTCTTCCAAAGGTCTTATCTACAAATAAGTTAGAACTTTAAGGGAATTGGGTGAGGTCACAGGATTCAAGATCAACACACAGTAATTGATTTCATTTCTATTCTAGCATTGCACAATTTGGAAATGAAGTCAGAAATACAATCTCATTTACAGTGGTGCAAAAATGTGAAGTAGATAAATTAATGAATCAAGCAAGTTCTGTACAGTAAAAAGTGTAAAGCATTTCTGAAATTCAAGAACACATACTCAAGAATACATACTGGATGATCAATGGAGTAGTAATACCCTGTGGTCAAGGATTGGAAAACTAAATATTGTTAAGATGACAGTTCTCCCCAAATTAATTTTTAGGTTCAGAGGCATTTGTGTGGAACTGGACAAGATAATCAAAAATGTATGTGGAAATTTAAAGGACCTAGGATAATCAAAGCAACTTAAATATAAAAGAACAATGTTGGAGGGCTTCCACTGCCTGATTTCAAAGTTCACTGTAAGAACCACAGTAATGAAATGTTGGCATGAGGATAAATACAGATCAGTAAAACAAGAGTCCAGAAATGGACCTACACATACATTGTCAACTACATTTTGATACGAGTGCCAGAATAATTCAATGTGCAAAAGATAGTCTTTTAAACCAATGATGTTGTAAAAAATGAAAATTTTTTTTGGGGAAAAAAACCTTCTACATAGAAAAGTTTTTTTCAAAATGCATCACAAACCTAAATGCTAAAGTTACAACCTTTAAATATCTAGAATAAAAGAGAAAATATTTATGGCCCTGATATAGGGAAAGATTTTTTTTTAATTCTTTATTTTATTGATTATGCTATTACAGTTGTCCCATTTCCCCCCTTCACTCCCCTCCACCCTGCCCACCCCTGCCAACCCACATTCCCCCCTTTAGTTCATGTCCATGTGTGATAAGTTCTTTAGTGTCAACATTTCCAATGCTATTCTTACCCTCCCCCTGTCTATTTTCTACCTACTGTCTATGCTACTTATTCTCTATATCTTTTCCCCCTCTCTCCTCCTCCCACTTTCCTGTTGCTAACCTTCCATTTGATGA